>WEIT01031397.1:35498-95906 GCA_013389985.1 Dryoscopus gambensis
CTTGCCGGCTGTTTGTCCCGCGCCGCTCCCAGTCCGTCGGGTTTCGGGGTACGCCGCTCCTGCTGCGCGGGTTTTGGGAGGAAAAATGCCACCCACCGACACCCCGGGGGGCGATCCGCGGGCCAGACCCGGGCACGGACCCCCGCCTGCTCCCGGAGTGCCGGTGAGGGCTGGGTGCGGGCTTAACCACCAGCGCTGGCCCCAGAGCCACCCAGCGCCCGGGACCAGGGGCATGTCCCGGTCCCTTATACCCCAGCTGGGTGCACGTCGGTGCAGGGATGTTTGCACCAGGATGAGCAGATGCTCCTAAAACGGCTGACTCTTCTGTCTGTCCTGATGCCCTTCGGTCCCACGGGGTGCCAATCCCAGGGGTTTCCCGAAGGTTTCTGCTGGCTTCATTCAGTCCAGGGGTTCCTCTGGGTGCATGTGTTCACCTAGGCTTGGACCCGTGTGTGTGGCTTCCCTCCTAGGTACTGGCCATGGATCCCAGTATGGGATGACTGCAGAATGTTTTGTCTTGGATATTTTTTTATTTACTCGCCAAATATCTGCATTCATAGTTGTTTGCAACTAGAAGTGTTGATGTCTTCTCATAAGCAGGGATTTCACTAGCTGGACACCTCTGTGTGGTCCTTACATGGGAGTTAAAAGCCTGTCTCAGGGAGAGGTGCTGTATGAAACCAGCACATGATGGGGTTGCACTGGGGCTCCAGCACGCGGCAGCACCATCACCTTTCGGGCAGAGATGGCTTGGTAAACGTCACTGGCATAGGGACAGAGTCTGGCAGACATGCCCCTCTCATGCTCCCTGCCTATGGGTTAGTAATTAGCCCTCCGTAAGCTCCAGTGGGATGGCTGCAGGGAGCAGTGCAGCCCAGGGTGGGTGCAAGCAGTGTGACCAAAGCTGGAGCTCCAGCCGGTGCCTTCACAGGGGTTGCCACAGAACTAGGCACACCTCCCTCTTAACGGCTCGCTTTGTGGGGTAGTGCTGCTAGGTGGTTTGTCATCGTGCAAAGCTGACCTCCTGTTCCTCTCCCTGGTCCCTCTCAGCTAGGCACATTCAAGTCTGATGATGGGGACTATTTTGTAGAGCCGCTGCTATCGCTTGAGGAACAGGAGTATGAAGAAGAGCACAATAAACCACATCTTGTCTACCGACACCGGACACCTCCAACCAACTCTTCAGGGGACAGGCAGACTTGCAATACTCCAGGTACTCATTTTGTTACTGCCTTGGATGATTTGATACTTGTAAGTGCTATTTGCAGTTAAAAGGCAGTAGGTTTGTGTGGGAAAGAAGGGATGTGGAGTTGAGGGACCCCTCTGGAAATGGTGCTGTGAGCGCTAGGACTGGGCTTGTGGCAGTGATGCTGTCCTGGAGAGATGTGGTGCACTGGTGCTTTCTAGGAGCTGGTTATAGGAAAGTTGCAGTCAGAAAAATGTTGCAGTTTCCCTTTGATTCCCGCTGTAAAGCTGGCAAGAGAGCTTTTGGTCCATCTTTCCTTAAGTATCCTCTGAACCCTTAAACTTGTTTTCTGTTCTCTCCTACATGTATTTCCCAATCATCCTAATCTGATACAGTCTCTGTCTGATACTCTGTCCTTTAAATGACATCCTTCTGTCTTGGTCATGCTGTGCTCCTGCTCTTCCCTCCCCAAATCTGGCTCTGAGTTGCAACGTCTTACTTCTTTCTAGTAGAAATGAGGAGGTCCTAACACCAACCCTGACAGTTCTTCCCTTATTAATCACTTTTCCATGGTTCATTTTCAAAGGCTTCTTTTCCTCCTGGCCCTTCCTTCAGCAGCACCATCTCTTGACCTCCTCACTTCCTCTTTCTAGTCCTTGCGCATATGAAAGAGCACAAGCGTTTTTATCTCCCCCTTCATGTGGCCTGATGAGCAGTAGCCTTGCTCCTACTGTCCCTGTTGTCTGCAGTGGCCTCCTGCTGCTCTCTGCTTCCTTGACTTCCTGATGTTCACAACTAATTCTCTCCTTTGGCAGCAAATACCTAAATTTTCTCAGGAAAAGCTTATTCCTTCGGTCTTCTGTTTCACATGCTGTTTTGCCCTCCTCCTTTGGCCTGCAGCTAGATCTACAGGAGCTTTAAAGCCTGAACAGAGTAGACCTTGACTGGGTTCCCCTGTGAGCTGCAAGCTGCTCATATGCTGCAAAGTAGGTGGAGTTGCTCAGGGAGTAAAGTTACCACTGGAGAAATGTGGTGCCCAAATTAGGCGGCACTTAGCACACGTGACTTGTTTGGCACCCATGACTGTGGATCTTGGCTGTGCTGTTGAGCTGTCAGTCTGTTCAGCTTGCACCAATCGTGCTAAGTCCAAAGATGCTCTGATGCTGTGACCAGCCAGAGCAACACATGTTTCTTCTAGAAGACATGTGGATCCACATCCACATGCAAACGTACGTGCCAAGGGTACAATGGCACCCCTCACAAGGCTGTCGTTGTTTGTTCTTCCAAGGGTTGCTGCTGGAATATGCCATTCTGGTTTCTCTCTTCCAGCTGTTTCTGCTCCCTTCTTTGAGATCAGATGCAGGAGACTCAGAACAGTTGGAAAGAAACATGGAATCTGGCACATTGCATCAGTAACCCTTGGAGGAATGGAGCAGCAGATCACAGGACTCATTGAATCAAAGGTAGCTGGGAGGGCTGTGAATTTTGCTTGTGGACTTGACTCTGTGCTGCTGTAACAGACTGCTGTATTTCACCCCACTGTATCGTAGTTCCCATTTAGGATATTTTTCTTCTGTTTTGTAATTCGCAAGAATAATACTCCATCTGTGATTTCACCAATGTGTTGTATATCTCTTCCTCCTTTGTTCCAATATGCTTTGCTTCTTGCTTGTCTTTGTTTTCTTGCTCTTCTCAGTTGCTTCATGTAGTGGAGGGAGGAGTTCTCAGCTCTCAAATACAAGCTTAAATGTTCCAGATATGCATGAGAGTCTTATTTGTCCTCCCGTCCTCTTTCCCTCCACTTTTCCCTCTTTACCATCTCTTCTTTTTGCCATCGTCCAGGCATTTGAAAGGGAATGATGCTATGGTCATACATGTATGGTGAACAAGTCTTGGTTATTTCATTTAAGGAGCAAATTCAGAGCCGCTCAGGCAATGCTGAACCTTGGCGGCCTACCTGAGGTTACGTCTGGTGAGAGAAGGTGTCTCACATGTCTTTGCAGCAGAGGTGAACATGCAAAATCTAGCAACACTCACTGTTGTAGGCAAGGTGTATCTCTCAATCCTGCCAGAGAAGAATGGTTTCATTAGAGTTTGGGAGTTAGTCATAGTTGTAGGGTATTGTGTGAATCTAGTCTTTTGTAAGAAGAACATGTGAAACAGTACATTTGCATTGCAGGCTTCTGGCAGGGGTGGAAATTGGCTCAAAGAGGAAATTCATGTGAGGGGAAATCTGAGGTATCCACCCTACGGTGAGCGAGGGACTCCATGTTGCCAGGCAGTGAAGAATGAAGAATGACTTTCTGATAGTCATCTTCCTGGAAATGATTAATAAGCAACATACTGGTGTGCCCTTGCCATAATGATGTAATTTCAGACTTCTTGAGATATTCAGGAATGTTTCCCTTGTGAACCAACTAATAGATTGAGTAAAAGCTTTCATTTGCAGCAGTCTCCCTGATCTTACTTTTAGTTTTCAGCATCCTCAGATCAGCTTAGAAAACCAGGTATTTGCTTTTGTTAAGTTTTAATTAGCAGTTTCTGATAACAGTTTTAGGTACTCTGACATAAAAGATACTCTGCAGGTGTTCTGGAAAAAGATCTTTTCCCTCTGAACTCTGATGGGTATCAAATGGAAGCTGTGCTCTGCAGATGAACTTTCATAGCACAGCACTGGGGTCTCTGGCAATGCATTTCAGCCATCTGGCATACAACTCAGCCACCACAAGAAAAACTTTGGACAGAGTTTTCCTTGGGGTAACAGGTTAATGTAGTTTCAGTCGTAGGAAATGGTGCATTTTCCTCTCCTTCTTTTCTTTTAGTTAGTGCTGTGAATCAGTTTGTCATCTGGCCGGGGATCTGGCAGAATAATTAGTTGTGTTTTACTGAATAGCCCTGACGGGATGAGGACTTGGCCAGGCTGACAGCATGATGTCACTATAGGTGCAGCACCACTACCACCCATCGCTTCAGGATAGCAAGGTCTTCCGATCCCGATTATTAAATATCCGCTTTTTTGAGGTGGAGGAGGAAGAGAAAAGAAATTTCAATCCTAAAAAAAGAAAAAAAGGAAGTGGCTCATTGCAAGGCTGGAGAGCAAAGCTTTCCTGCGCCCCACAGAGGAACAATCTGACTCCAGTGATAAAGGCGCAGAGCTGCATCCTGTGTCCCTGTGCTCGCCGCCTTTGTGAGGCCAGCAGCACCTCCCCAAGCCCCCATCCAGTGGGACCTTCTGCCAGGAGCAGACCCGTGAGCCCTTTCCATGTGAAACCCTCAAGGTTTGGTCTTGCAGAGAGATGTCCAGCTCTAGTTGCCAATAGGAGACTGCCTTTGGTCATCACTTAAATAAACCACTTCAGGCCACCTCTTGTTCTGAGTCTTACGTCCGTTTCTGCTGCTTCTCCTTTTTATCACATTTCCCATGTTTTTTGTCACTGATGTACATATATATGTATTTGTATGTATATTTTGGTTGTTGACTTCTCTGGAGCTCTTCTCTTCCAGTTTTGTTGGAGTCTGTGATAGCTTTAGCCTTTTACTGAATCTTCCCAATTGTTCTGCCTATTGGCCTCTCTTTGTTCTGAGACAGATGTGGCCTCCACCTGCCTGGTGGCACGGAGCCACAATTCCTCTGTATCTGTAAGTATAATCGCAAGTATTGTGCCCTTTCACCACCCCACTTCTGTTGCCTGCCCAGCTCTTGCTCCAAACTTAGCAAATTCTGTGCAGCTTTTACTGTCACTCTGGCGCAGGACTCCTGACTAAACTTTCTGGGGCAACTCCTTTTTTGTACCCACTGCCTTCATTTGGCTGATATGCACTTCCAATTTCCATCCCAGCTTCGTTAGTTAAATACCTCTCTGTTCTTGTTTCATTTCTCATAGTTCTTTTATATTCAAGACCCACCTGGGGCTGAGATGAATAAACCAAGGACTGAATGTATAGTGAGTGTGAGCTGCTCCCATGGCTTGCTGCTGGTCAGCTGTGCCCATCCCGAGGCTGGCGTTGGACCTAGGCTCTGGGGCTGTGTGTGAGGATCTTGCACAAAGTCCTTGCTCCTTAATGAGAGCATTTAAAGCAGGAATATCCACCACGGGCAAAACTCCTCATGCAGAAGCAGCAATAGCACTCTGATGCTGCCAAACTAGTAGGAAGACGATTAGAGCTGTTTCTGTTTCTGGAGGGGAGCCAAGAGGCTGTAGCCAGCAAAGAGGCCTTCCAGCAGTTCATGCTGAGGTGGTGAGGTTTTGGGAGCAGGCTCAGCTGAGGGCAGGACAGAGCAGGTCTTACCTGCACCATGGTGGCTGTGCCCCCACCCGCTGCTGGCAGAGGTTGGAAAGCCCAGTGACTCACCTGCTGAGGCTGCTTTCCAAAATCCACCAAGTGTTATCAGCACAGATGGCTGTGGGACACAACCTGCAGGCTTAGCACATCCCAGTACCTGCCAGAAACAGATGCAAAAGGGTCTCAGTTTTGCAGCTAGTATTTCATTGGGTCTTACAGCAGTTTGACTACTGGAGAATACATGTGCGGCCAGGCACAGCAGCTCCACAAAGGGAAGCCCCATGTGGTCCAGATGAGGAGGAGAGAAGCTCTGTGTCTAAGTTGTGCTGAGAAGGGTCCTATAAAAAACACAGGAGAAACCAGCAGCATGAACCAAGTTTTGCCACTGAGCTAGCGTGACACAGGCATACTCAGTAATATGTCACTGATTTTTCAGTTGCATTAATAAGTAATTTGTAATAGATTACCCTTTCATAGTAACTGTAACAACCTTTCCCACTGAACATGACACTGGGGAACCACCAGAGCAGAGGTGTGCTGCCCTGTGTCTTGAGCAAGCAGATGCCCGATGCTGCCAGCTCAATGACTGTGATCTTGTTTCTGCATTATAATTAGCACCATTGCTCTCCTAATGCCACCCAGCTGCATGGGAAGTCACTGGTGAACCCGTGGCACAAGCAAGAGATTGTCTTGTCACCATGTTCCCATGTGTTTGGAAGGGATGGTCAGGTTGAGGTTGCCAGAATGTGGGTTTGTTAGTGTGTTATCAGTGCCATGACCAGGGAGGAGACCTGGGGAAGGATGTATTGGGGATCTGGTACTGTGGCTAAAGCCTGATCTTCTAGTGTGGTCTTTCAGTGGTGCAGGGAGGAGAAGAGCTTTTGCTCCTGCTCGACCTGTGGTTCAAAGTGTGTTCACAGTGTTAGAATTGGCGATGGAGTGGAATGGGGCCAGTGATGGAAAACTTCCTGCTCCTTCCACAGACCCTTTGTATGTGTTATATTCTTACTTCATAGCAGTTTTGAGGCAGAAACTTTAACATCCTTTTCCACACGACTCAATGTTTGTACTCTTGTGAGTGGTCCGTGGTGAAATCCCTGATCCTTTGCACTTGGATTGTTGGTCTAGAGGCTTTTAGTATCTTTGGTGTTTCCTTTGGATTCTGCCTTGCTTCGAATTGTGTCCCTTTTTTTTGTTTTCAACTGATTCATCCAACAGAATTTTGCATTCTACGTGTCTGGTTTCCAGGCAGGTCTTCAGGCAAATTCTGTACTCCTGAGTGTCACGTAACCTCAGGATTGCAGGAGATCTGCACGGAGGTTTTCTTAAGCCTTTACTTCCAGGCTGAGCAATCCTTGAGCTCTTTCAGGAGTCTGTTTAAGCTGTCAGCTTTGCTTTTGGCCTCGGGGTAAAACACCGACTTTGTTCTTTTCCTCAGAAAAGTTTCTTATCTTAAAGAAGTGGATTGTAATTTTTAGTCAGATAGTAATTAATTCAGGTTTCCTTCCCTCCCAGAATCAGCAAAGAAGAGAGTTACATCACAAGTCCCGTATGCTAATGTAATTAATTCTATTTCTGCCTCTCTATTGAGGTAACAGCACAGTAAGTGCCAACTGGTATTTGGTCAGATGGGCCTGGGAGATCAAGCACAGGCTTTTCCCATGCTGAATTGGGGAAGGGATCAGTCTATAATGTTTGAGGTATCTTGTAATGTTGGCAAGTGAAATAAGGCAATAGACTGACTTCAGTTAAAAAAAATTGATCACAGTCAATGATACATATCCCATAAGTAGTTTTGGTTTAAGATTTTTCCATGTGAGTTATAAGCAAGGTGCATGCATTTTGTTGTTACTCTTAGTATTGAAAATGTATCAAGCATCCATCTGGCACCCTAGAGGTGTAAGACTTAAGATTGTGACTAAACAAATTATTGTTAATTGGTTATTGTTTTGCAATTTAAACATGGTAAGTGGACAGAGTTAAATTATTCTCCTAGAATCAAAATGGACTTATTTGCAATTTTACATCTACTTTTACCTCATTTGTGTGGACATCCACTGAAGGAGGATAGGTGGGAGAAGCAGGGAGAGATCGCCTTGGTGTTTCCTGTCTGTTCCCTGTGGCATATACTAGTGAAAATAAATAGGCTGACTATTATGATGTGACTTCTTTTCCCATGTGCCTGTAATGTCATTATCAACACCCCTGTGGCCAATTGCTGGACAATATTTTTTAATGGGATATTTTGTCTTATCTTTTACTGAGTATCACTACAAAGTTGTGGCGGTCTCAGTGTTGTTCTTGTTGGCATGGTACCTCACAGGTGTCACTAGACACAAGCGTGGAACACAGGTTGGTGCACTCGTGACTGTTGTGCAGTGAAAGTTGCCTGAAGAGCATGTGTGGGAGTTCTGTAAGATGATCTTGAATCATTTTCTGCCACATGCTCAGCTCATGTGTTAGTATCTCCTTTCTTAAAGAGGCAATTTATTGTTTTGTTCATTAATCTACTTTCTGTCTACTGTGCCAAATTGATAGCTTTCACATACGACTTCTTTCCTTAGGCAGAAAAATAATCTTTTAGGCTGGAATGCATTCTGATATTCATCACCAGGAAAGAAAACATCTAGAGTATGTGTGGTCTTTAGTGTTTGCATGCTATAAACCAGAGAATATTTTATCACTAAGGGAAACTGATTGCTGCTCGCTGTAAGTCCATGGTTCTCAGCGTTCTGGTTCAAGCGGCAAGAAGAAAGGCAAGGATCACCCTGACAGACATCAGGGTTCAGCATCTCCTTGAGCTTTGGCACCTCCAAATCTCTATAGTCACAGACACAGGATGCAGTGAGTGAATTGGGGTGGAACTGTTGGTTTGCAGCAGTGATGCTTCATATCAGTCTGAACTGCTTATGCCTTTATAGCTTTGCTTTCAGGCCTTAATATTTTCACATATTGCAAACACAAATTCCAGGCTCTGGGCTTGACACGTGGGACTGACTTCAGCAGCAGGAGCTCCTGTGCATGGACCTGTCTGTGGATGCGAACATTGCTCCAGCTGGACATTTAGAAAACCACTTTAGTAAAGTGTGTGTGCAAAGTTCAAAGCAGAGGAAGGCAAGAAGATTAACAAGCAGGTGTGCCTTCGTCCTGAGGGCTTATGATCCATCCATGCAAGTATTTTTCTTAGTAGCAAAGAAAAGTTCTTTGTAGAAGCCCAAGATTTTGACCTTCCTATAACAGTTTGGGATGGAACTATCCTGAGCCCAGACTGTTTCCTAATTCAACGGGAAGTATGAACAACATGAGCAAATCAAAGTTTCCCTCCCTTATATTGCTCTAGGAGTGGCATTTGTGAAAGTGCTGATATTTTATTGCTTTTTCAATAGTTCCAACCATGAAAGTTTGATCTATGCAGTTTTGTCCAGCTCTTGCTGCTGAAGGTTGAAACCCCAGTTGATTTCAGTTGAGTAAGCTCAGATTAATTTACAGTTGAACACCTTCTCGTCTGCAGGTTTGAAGAGTCAAGCAAACTTTCATTTCCACTCCTACTGCAGAATATCTTTCTCTTTGGATCCCGGCTGGCCCAGATCCTTCATTTCCCTTCCAATGTAGCTAATTGATCTCACCTCTATCAATAAAACCTCTTTTCCCTTCCCAGCTATAGCAGCAGCTCTGGTTGCACAGTCAAGGAGACATCCAGAGGGAAGGCAGGATTACTCCTGCTCGTGGGACTGATCATCTCAGTGTGGTACAGGGCAAGCAGTGGCTGGTCCCTCATTATGTTTCCATCCCTGGCTATTGTCCGAGCAGGGCGAGAAGCTGCTGGCAGAGAAGGTGCTCTGGGTTGTGCTGACCACAATAGCATCCCACAGTAACAGAGGTGAGAATTTTGCCTCATGCAAATCCATCTGAGATACATCTATAGATAGATAGATAGATAGAGATATAAAACATCTTGATATAGAATTAAGACAGACCCAGGGCTAGAAAAATCCTTTGGTCCAGCTTAGGACCTGTTTGTGTCCTAAAGAGGAGCCAGTTTCCATTCCATTTCTCAGCAAGAAGAGCCTAAAAATGTAGTTTGATTTCAGCCAGTCTGATCTCTGCATGAAGGCAAGTCCATTTTGCCTCTCTCCTGTTTCCCAAGTGATGGCAGACCCTTGGGCGGCTGCTGTTGTACCAGCTACAGGCAGCAAATCCAGCCAGGCAGCTATAGCTGGAGCTTGTACTGAAGCTTTTGGCCAGGGTCAGCTCCTGTGGAGGTGAGGGAGACGGGTCACACACTGACTGACTGCTCGAGGGGAGCTCAGCTGAATTTTGGTCTGTTTTATTGAGGTGTGCAATAAATAATTAACTTCCAAATGATAGTTTTATTATCCATGCAGCTGGATCAGAGCAGGGCTGGAAGTGATGTGGGCCAACCACTGAGCAGCAAACTTTATTAAAAATTCTAGGTCACACATTCAGAAAAGTTATGATAATAAGTTGATTTGAAAGGATCACACTTTTTTTCTAGCGAGATGTTAGCTGCTCAAGAGATTTTTTTTTCCCCTTCTCTTGCTCTCTCTCTCTGTCTCTCTCTGTGTTTTACATTTCTTTTCACTGCTATGTGCAGCGCTTAGGAACTTGGAGCTGAACTGGAATTGCTTGAATTGTTACATGTCCTACTTAATTATGCAAATTGCTTTCTATTCCAAGGACTAGTTAATGTAGAAATGGAAAGAATTAGGACTGTTGGGATAAGTGATCATTCCTTCTCTTAGTTTTTGGGTTTAGTATAACAATAGCTACTATGTCAAAAGCAGATCCTGACTGCCCTGTCACCCTTTCATGCAGGCAAAGTACTCACATAGAGCCTGAGTCTTCCCTGCCCTCTTCCTTCTGATAGATCCAAAGTACATTAACCAGCAGGAAACACCCATAAATCAGCTGAATGGGTTCTGGGCTGAGGCTTCTTGCCCAAGCAAAAATAAATGGCATTAGTGGGAAGATGCCACCAGGAAGCAATACCCTTTCACAGGATTGGGTCTCCTTTGTAAGTCCCACATTACAAAGAAGGAACCAAACAGAAAAAAAATTAAGATAAACTTCACTGTCTGTATAAAGACAGTGAAAACAGCTTAGATTGTCTTAGTAAAGTATGCAGTAAAATGGACATTATTCTAGCCTTTATCTGCCTCTCAAATGAATATAAACTGTTGAATCAGTGCATGGGCTTGCCTGATACTGGAATTATTGAACTGTAGTTTGCATGGTTTTAAAGGGTTTGTCTACTCACTGGGGTTTGTTTTTAGTACAAAGTAAAAAAAAATATTTTGTTTCTTAAACCAATCCAATTACTGCCATGTGTAAGTAGATGTGTTTCAGGTCATTGCAAAGATTCAGGGCATGCCAAGCAAACCATTTTTCTTCCTGATTTCTGTTACTATGTTAACACAATAGAAAAAAAAAATCACACCCTTTTCTGGTCTTACGTATGGCAGTAGGAAGCTGGTGCTGTAAAATTGCAGGTTTTTTGTGTAATGTGGGAGAATTTCCCTTCGGCCTGAGGGAAGGGCAGCACATTGCACCATTCACTGCTGTTGTGGCCATTGTAATGGAGCAGGATATCAACAGAATCAACACGCACCGTTCCTGGCAGTGCCTATGTGCAGCTCCCATTAATGTGGTCAGGGTTTTACGGATGGGTTGAGAGCAGGGCACAGCCATTAGCATTGAACTTTTTACAGGTGAGTGCGTACCACCGACATGCAAGAGAGATGGGTGAAGATAACAGTTCACTACTACCAAAGTCCAGGAGTGGCTTTCCATGCAGTGCATCCCCATCACTGGTGCCTGGTTTTTCAGTAACCAGGCTGACAAACACCCAATTTGTCACCTGTCCAAATAGCACGCTGCCAGTGTTGGAGTGACTTCGTGCATGGAAATAATTCAGTTGTGTTTGAAGGGATGATGTGTGTAACTTCGTTTGTGTGCTGGATGGGGAAAGAGCACTGATACTGTACCAACACTTGGCAGCATTAGGTTAATGACTGGACTTGATGATCTTAAGTGTGTTTTCCAGCGTAAATGATTCTGTGATTGTGGGACACTGTGCCAGATCTCTGCAACAAAAAGGAAAGTAGTTTTTCCTCTGTGCTGGGCATACCTGGCTGTGTTGGGCTCTGATTCCCCTGCATGATCAGGGGCAGGTCAGAGCTCTCAGAACCAGACATGGCATTTCATACGGTACTCTCTGGGGTTTGGGTGGGTTTGTGGGGGTTTTTTATCATGTGACACCAGCTGCCGGATTTCAGTGCAAGCCCAGTGAATATGAATTAATTTCTTTTATACACCTCCTGTGTGATGGGTATCTTCAAAGAATCCTTGGCAATTACCTGGGTTTTTGCCATCTAACTTCCCTCTGCCTGGATGGTTGGAGGAGAAGACACCTGAGCTTCATAGTCCCACATGAAGCCCTGCAGAGCTCTGCCTTCACTCCTCAGGCTTGTCTTGAGCCTCACTCGAGCCCTGTTGAGCATCTCCCCATCCTTAACACATTTTTTCCTTGTGCACCTGTTCCTTTTGGAAGTTAGTTATTTAAAAGGGAAATTTGAGAGGCAGGCTGAGAGTGTAGAGAGGAGAGGAGCTTGACTGAAGGGCTGGGGTTAGCACTTTCTCCTCAGTCTGGTCCTCTCCTCACCTTTAAGTTATTTGTATGCATAGTTGGCTCCCCAAGCTGATTGGCACTGAATGAGTTGGGATAATGTCATGATTGCCCATGAAGCGGTGCCAGCATGAGAGCACAACCTTGCCAACACAAGGGCATTGATTAGACCAGAGGAACTAGGGCAATCCAATTATAACCACAAATGCCACCGGCTTTCTCAAATTCTTACTCAAATAACTGCAGACTCTCTGCTGTATTAAGGTGGTCTGGACTATGTCAAGAAAGGGGAATTTATAGGACTTAGGTAGTGCAGAGTAGACAGGATTTAATTCTTAACTACGCTATTGCCTATTTACACATAGGGCAAAAGGATAGTATTTTTCAGATAGGTAGAAGCTTGTTGATCCCCTTTGCCTGGCGTGATACTGCAGAACGTATTTCTTTTTTTGGAAATTATTGCAACTATTCCTAAAAGGAAACTGCACAGGAAAAATAACTAAGAAGTTTCATATCATTTCAATCTTGTTTGAGCATTGAATATTCCTTTGTCGCCTGATATTATGCTTCCTCTAACCTACTCAGTGGGTCAGATAAGGAAATGTGATATTTTTCACCACCATGACGAAATTAAACTAAAGCTACAAAGAGCATGAGGGTTGTAGCCTGGAGTCGTAGATGAGTAGTTCAGATCTGGCTTTATATTAAATGCAGAAGTGAACAGTCTTTCATGGATGAATCACATTCAATTAGCTACTTCCTATGATGAACTGATTAAAAATTAAGTGGCATCAAATAAGACTGATTTTGCTCTTACATTCAAATAATGCTCTAATTACACACTAATCAGATGGTAAATCTTAATTGTACATGTTCCATATGTTTCATATGCCTGTTCTCCCTCTTCACTTTTCCGTCTTCATGTCAGCATGGAGTATATTTTCAGGCTGCTTTTATGTTTGGCCTAATTGAATATCAAAAGCAGTATATGTGAAACTTCCTGAATTCTATTCTTTTGCCAGTGGCAGCTGTGCTATTAGATGACCTTTACCATTCCTGTAGCACAGAATAATAAAGGGAGGGGGGGAACTGAAGCCCAGTCGTTTTATTGTTAGAGACAGAAGTAAATCTATATAAGTGCTTTGCTATGAAGGCCAAATCCTGCCGTCCTTCATGCCTGAGTTAGAAATACAGGATTTGGACCTTTGTTTCCTGTGGTTTCTTGGCCACCTTGGACGTGCCCAGAATCCTCACTGCTGCTGCAGTGGCTAATTACCATTGCAGGGCTCCATCCCTTCTGCACGGGCCAGGAGCTGGCTCTGCTGCAGGGAATGTCCACCTCTTAAGTGCTACTGGCTTCCCCAAGATAGCTTTAAAAATGAAGCCATAGATGTTGGATTACATGGTGGACTTCCACAGAGTGCTTCTGTTTCAGTTCCCTGCTTATTTAGAGCAAGCCCACACAGCCTTGTTAAGGTAATAGGTATTTTGACTTAACACACACGTGGTATTAATTTTATTCACTCCAGAATGTACTTTATGGTTTGTTCTGCCTTTTAACCATAGATCATGACCATAATCACAAAAAGAACAAGCGGAAACACTGGAGAAGGCAGTGGGCAGAGAGCAGCATATTATCTGACATGGAGATGTTGAAACACAGCCTGGAAGTGAATTCTTTTTCTGGGGACAGCAACAAGGCGGGGACCACTGGTGAAAAGAAGAGCCACAAGCGAACGAAGCGGTTCTTGTCCTACCCACGTTTTGTGGAAGTGATGGTGGTGGCTGACAGCAGGATGGTCGCTTACCACGGAGCCAACCTACAGCACTATGTCTTAACCCTGATGTCAATAGTGAGTGTTCAACCAGGACGAGTAGATTCACACACAAATCACTTTCTAGTGGTCACAGAGCCCCTCTCTGCTGCGTTCATATGCAACATCACTTTGCCTTGCCTAGGTGTGGAGGTAATGCTGGGGTTACGTTAAAAATTGGTAAAACTTGGCTGGAAAATGCTGGTTGGAGTCTTCTTTCCCAGACCCCTCGCACTTCCTGATCCTTCTCACACCTTTGTCTTCCATGTTTCTGAACATCAGACACCATGAGTAATATCACTGGTTGTTTAGTCCACACACTGTTCTCTTCTTTTTATTTAAGCCCATGTGAAATAACAGCTGAGTTTAAAAGGTACTTTGGACTGATGCTGGTAGGTTATGCAGTTGCCTGACTTGCCTTGCTGTTGCAAGGAGGAAGGAGCCTGTTCTCAAGCTGGCTTTCGAGGCTGAGGACAAGCACTTTAGTAGCTGCAGGTACTAGGATGCAGTAGTGCAGTCTCCAGACAGGCAGTTCTGTAGATTCATAGTGGCTGGAAGGGAGTATCCAGCATATTTGTGTCTCTGGAGGAATATTCATCCTGTTTGAGGGTAGAAGTACAATGAATATGTGGTCTGAAACTGTCCATTTCAAAATCAGGCACTTGGAAGAATAAGTTGCTTTTGACAGTCTTGGTTGGTGGTCTTTGTGTCTCAGAGCAGAATGATCCTTTAATTTGGTGAAATATGTGCTAAAGCAAAAGGAGATGTTTGGTTTCTGTGATACCAGCAGGTTTTTTTCATTCTAAAATTGTACTTCTGCCAGGAGGTCTCTCCAAATATCATCAGAGCACTAAGCAGGGCAGAAGAGCAGGAGAAAAACTGTTGCAAAATGGAAAATGTGTGTGTTGTCTTAATTGTTTGTTTCTTTGAATGTTAACAATAATTCCTAATACTGCTTTTTGAAACAGGTGGCTTCTATCTACAAAGACCCAAGCATTGGAAATTTAATTAATATTGTTATTGTGAAATTGGTCGTGATACATGATGAGCAGGTAATGGAAATCATTTTCTTCACCTTCTGCTTGACAATGGCATTTGTAGTGAGTATTGTCATGAATAATTAAAATACCTGCTTTCTGTGTGTTGCTTATCAGGATGGCCCTGCAATATCTTACAATGCCCAGACAACATTAAAAAACTTCTGCCAATGGCAGCAATCCCAAAACCACCCAGAGGGAAGTCACCTTCGGCATGATACAGCCGTGCTTGTTACCAGGTGTGGTGAATGTTCTCATGAAAACTGTAACCAGTTGTTTGTCAGGGGCCGTGAGCATGTAATATATGGGAAATGTTCAGGTTTTGATGTGGATGTAATGATATTTGCAGTTGTGGGAGCATGTGTCCACCATAACAAGAGATGACTTTGAGAGGTTCAAGACTGTCTAAGGTCTGCCCATGGGTTTAACGTAAGATGAAAAGCTCTGACTGTGGTGGGGAGTTAGTTTGGACTCTGGATGATGTGGCAAACCAGCATGAGAAGGTCCATTGGAGGACCAAGAGTTGTTTCTGCTGTTGTTACTGTGCTTGTACCTTAACTCGCTGCTGCATTGAGAATTAATGTGTCAGGTCTGTTCTCCTTTCAGACAGGATATTTGTAGAGCGCACGACAAATGTGATACTCTGGGTAAGGAAAACATTTTCTTTGTCTTTTAATAACTTTTTTTGTAGTGACAATGTTAGTTGCCTGTGCTGAACTGTGAGTGACATTTCTTTTTCTATCATAAACCTCTCTGTTTTCTCCTAGGTCTGGCAGAGCTGGGTACGGTCTGTGACCCATACAGAAGCTGTTCAATTAGCGAAGATAACGGACTGAGCACTGCTTTCACAATAGCACATGAACTTGGCCATGTGTATGTTTTATGTAAATACATTTACGTTTAAATCGCCCAAGATTTATGCTAGCTAGGGCTTGCCAGCCAGGCTGGGAATTGGTACTGCTGAGCCTAATTATTTGGGGGGAGATCAATATCCTTGGCTAGAAGATACACCACTAAGGTAGATGAAACTGTGGGGTGCTCTGGAGCCTACCTGAGAGCAACAAAACCAGCAGGGCCATGTTTTGGGGAGGATGAATGGCAAGTAGCTCCTAAGCAATGATGTATTGGCCAAACCATTGGAACTAGTCAGGATTTTGGGCAGAGATGGGAGGTTCTGGGTGCCTTGGGGAGGATTGGGGCAAGAGATGCTGGCGCATCTCAACTATCTTTTGGGACTGAAGTCTTCTCTGAGAGCAGGTCCTCAGCCTGCCACAGCTTGTCCCACAGCTCTGTGTGGTGCAGGTGAAGGCAGTGCAGCCGCTGTGTGTGAAGGAGGAACTTACCCAGGGCATCTGGGAGGTCATGAGGTGTATAAGTGAGCCTGACCCACCTCTTGAACTGTTTCACTGTGGAAAATCTTGTGCTGCTGAACATCCCCAGAAGAGACACTGCCATTCAAGATGCACCTCCTCCAGGGGAAATTTCTTTCAAATGATATTTGGTTTTTCTCACTACTGACTTTTTCTCACTACCAAACAGTTGTGAGAAAAATCATCTTAGATCACATAGTCCTTTGCCCCTGGCTACAGCCTTAGGCAGCTGATTCAGTCCCAAACCACCACATGCCTGCTTTGCAGTGGAGGTCTGTAGGTGTAGGATGGATGAGTACTTGGGAACAGATCTCTCATTGTTCTAAACTCTGTTTTTCTTCATGGAGAGCTGGCTGAGACAGTCTATTTTTAACCACAGTAGTATTTATTTAAATGAGACTTCCTGACAGAAAGTCCCCGAAGTTTTGGTGTTACCCACACCTAACCTGTGGCTAATTCCTTCGCTAGTGCTGCCCCAGAGCTGCTGGGGGGAGCTTAGCAGTGCTCCCGAGCAGGAAATGCCTCTGTGCTCTTTTTTTCCGAGAGCAGAGTGAAAAGGTTGTTTGTTGGCGGCAATCTTAATGGAATACAAATTCCCCAGCCTTGGAACACAGGATCACACCAGGTCACTTCCCCTTCTCCACTTCAAACAGCGCAGCGCTTTAAGCCGCTCTGTCTCCATTAGCGAATTTACCACATTCTTAGAGGTGTCATGTGGTGCAAACTTCACGTTGGTTTCTGCTGATACCAATGCTTGATGGCATTTTGTAAACCTGCCACATAAAGTATAGGAGCCAAGTCTATCCCTGGTGCAACCCCACTTAAGCAGCAGTGTGGCCCAGGATATTCAACTGCATTAGAAAAATATTGTGCATCCAACACGGTATTGCCTGTGTGCATGAGGGTGTGCAGTCAGTGGGCTCAAGTCATTAATCTCCTTCAGAATTCCCTCAGATCAGCTCTTGGATCTGTGGTCAGTTCCAGAGTATTTGCCGTTTTTATGAAGGTGGAGCCACACTCAAGCCTGTCTGCAGGATAGCAACTGTCAGCTGAAAAGGGAACTGCAGCTGGATTTGCATCTTCCTCCAGGCTCCCTGGAGGACTTCTCTGGCTAGATATATGCAGGCACAGAGTAGAGAGCTTAGCAGTAGAGAGCTGCTGCACAGCTTTTTCCAGATGAATGCTAGAAACCCTGTTAGTTAACACTTCTGAATTTGTTATAAATATGTGTGTACTAATACTTTTATTCTGTAATATCTGTCACCATATTTAAGAAAAATTTTGGGGTTTGCTTGCATTTGGTTCACACTGTTGCCCTTGCTATGCTAAATACTCGATTTATTAATCAGGTTTGCCTGTTAACTGACTCTTCTTTTCACTGCTCTTTTTCTCTTAGATTTAACATGCCACATGATGACAATCACAAGTGCAAGGAAGAGGGAGGTAAAAATCAACAGCATGTCATGGCACCAACACTGAACTTCTACACCAATCCCTGGATGTGGTCAAAATGCAGTAGGAAATACATCACTGAATTTCTGGAGTAAGGCCTTGGATATGCATGTGTTGGGCTGTTTTCACATGTGCATGTGTCCCATGGAGTTCTTCAGTTAATTTGGAGTCCTAGTGTGCAGCATTTGGAGGAAATCAGAGGGATTTGCGTGTGCACGCATCCTTTACATAGAGCAGGAATGCACCGCTGGCATCCAGTCCCTGCCAGTTCAGCCTCATGATAAGCTGGCAAGGACCAGCCTCTCGATGGGGAAGACTTATTCTTCCCATGGATATTGCTTTTAAGGAATGTGTGTTCTCCTCAAACCTGAAGAATGACTTTTCCAAGCCCTGTGGCCCAGATACAGAGCTGTGTTTTAGAAGGCAGATTGAATCTGCCTTTCTGCTCCACAGGTCAAGATAAAGCCCTGGCAGTAATCCATGGTGGGAACACCGTTCCAGGAGCCCACGGGTCAGTTTGATGCACAGTGATTCGCCCATTTTGTTGTGATGCCTTCCCATGTGTTGTGGTGTGGAACAGAATGACAGCCATGATGGTGTTCTGGCAAATCCAGGAGCTCAGTCTCTTGGGCAGTTCTGCTAATCAGTGATTTTTCTTTCTGAATTCTTTATAAAAATGTACCAGCACTTGCTCAGCAGCTAAATGCACACTCAGAAATGCTTTTGCCAGGGTAGCTGACTGTGCTGTGGTGGATGGTTGCTGTCACAGCACAAGGGTGGTGGTGGATGGGTAACACATCCTCCTGTGCATGAGTTTGCAATAGCTCTTGTAGTGCTTGTTAAATGTGGCAAACATGGTGTACAACTGCCCAAAGGCTAATTCAGGCAAATAAAAGTGGGTTCTGACCTCATTGCCTCCTGTTTAACACCTGTATTCTGATTTGTGTTGTAGCACTGGTTATGGGGAGTGTTTGCTTGATGAACCTTCATCAAGAACATACACATTGCCTCAGCAGCTCCCAGGGCTGATTTATGACGTCAACAAACAATGTGAGTTAATTTTTGGACCTGGATCCCAAGTGTGCCCCTATATGGTAAGTGAAATTTCACACCTTATTTTTCCTGGGTTTGCCAGAGCACAATAAGGTCCCCTGGGGTTGGATGAATGGCAGACTCACAATCCATCAACTTGCTTGTGAGTTAATGATAAATCCTAGGGGGATAATTTCATAAAAGATCGTCTATCTGGTAAGGCATGTGGCACTTATTTAATGTTTTAATCTCTGCAATCACTTTAAGCAGATGCAGTGTCGGCGACTTTGGTGTATCAACGTCGATGGTGCTCACAAGGGATGTCGAACCCAACACACACCTTGGGCTGATGGGACAGAATGTGAGCCTGGAAAGGTCTGTAATACCTGGTGGTTTGAGCCTCCTGGCTCTATTTCCTTGGGCTCAGGCTGAGGATACCAGTCAAAATCATCCTACCCTAATGCCAGTTGTGTGGGGCATGGCTCTGACTGCAGTGGTGGAAGCCCAAAGCAGCTCAATGTGTTTTAAGCCTGGTGGTGCTTGGGCTGTCTCCAGCCCAGATAAGTGATTAAGTTGGCTGCTTGGCATAACATTGTTTAAAGCAGATACTCCTTCTGGAGTGCTTATTTTTTTAAATTAATGCCCTTGAGTGAACTTTTGAGCAAAACTTCTGCAAAGCTTCCCTAAGATTTTGTTAGAAATCGCCTATGTGATGTGAGCAATTAGTAATTCTGTGTAACATAAACTTGTCAGCTGGCTTTTCATCTTGACAGCTCCAGAGTAAAATATAGAATTGGTTGACATTTTCTGTATGGAACATTTTGGCAGTAATTCATAGAAACTTTCAATTTCCATGTGCAATGTTAATTTCCAGCTAGCATTGTGGTTTCTAGGATAAGTGTTCAATTTTTAGTTGTTCTTATCTGCAGAAAAATAGTTGAGAGGATTTTTCTTTTATTGAGATACTGAAGCTTTTGAATAAAAGTGCTAACGGGTTCTTACCATTTGTGTCTGAACAAAAGTATTCTCCATCTGTGTCTAGTAAAAATAGTGTGATGTTATTCTACATGGTATAGCTAAAAATTTTGCTTTTCTGGCTCTTAAGATCAACATTAGTAATAATAATGGGTTTTTTTAGAAAGAGTCAAAGTTTTAAATCATATTCTCTCAAATGTATTTTAATAAAAATTCTGGATGCTGTTTTAGATATCATTTTCCATACAGGCTGTGGAACTCCTTGGTAATTTATCTTTTGTTGCGTATGTCTGAAAACTTGATTGTTCGATGACACTTGACTGATTTCCTTCAGGACAATGAGCATCATGTATCAAATTGCCTTCCTTTCTTAGGGAAAAGTGCAGTTGGAGATTTGTTTTTATGGTTGAGAATGTGCGTTAGAGATGTGGTTGGAATGTCTATTTAATGTTTTTGTGTAAAATCCCCCTAGTTTGAGACATAGGCTAAAGTGTCTGCAGAGTCCTTGTGCCTTGAGACCTTGTGCCCTCGACTTCTGTGTTGGTGAGCTTGGGATCTCCTCACTGCTGAAAGATCAGCAATAACTTTGAAATTTTCTTGCAATTCCAAAAATCTGGGTTGCAACAAACCTGCACTTACCCTTGGGTGTGACCAGAGTGATGTGCAAAGAGCAGCAGCTGAGCAGATCAGCACCCCCTCAGAGCTGCCCCGTGTCATGCAGTGTCCAGCTGCATGGCTCTTAATAAAGACTGTGTGAGCAAAAACATTTCAGGCCACAAATCTAGACAATTTGACGAGTTTACACAAATCAGACAAGTGTGATCTGAACTTCTCAGCTGAGTGCAGATGGGCCCTTAAGAAAAGCTAATGCAGCCCACTCACGTTGGGGCATTTAAATGTGTTCTCACAAAAGGGCTTTACAGAGTAATTTTGTGTCTGTGTGTTATCTAACTCAAGCTTAAAGTTTGGATGATTATAAACTCTGTCCTTAGTATTTACTTGGGCTTGTAAAGTGCTGAAGTGCTTAATAATTAAAGTGCTTTTCCTCTGAATAAATTGCTATTTTGGTACGCTGCTGTGGCCAGGAGACCTGTCAAAGTGCTACTTGCTGGCTAATGCCTCCAGTCTGCATGTGTAAAGCCCGTGCTGTATGGGTTGGCAGATGGAGAAAATACCATACCATTTTTTATGGAGATATCTTTGGAAGTAAGAGAGCCTGAATAGCTAAAAAAAAAAGATCTAGCAAAAACTACTGGATGTAGATTTAACTGGGCTCTAAATTTACTCTTAAATCAAGGGCATTAAAACAACATAGGAGTATTAACTTAGGCATATTTTGCATGTGAGGACACTGAATCTGATAGTGCTAAATCAAGCCATGAGCCCAGCCCAGAGTCTGGCTTTGCTGGGTGGTGGTTTTACCATGTTCCACAGAACAGGTTCGTTGTTGGGTGGAGATAAATCTCTGAAAGAAAATAAAGAGGGTTGTAAATTTGGGCCACTGTCCCTTGTGGTTTTTAGGGCTGTTTAAGGAATGGTAACAGAAGAGTAGATGAATAGTAATGATTTGTGCCTGTTGCCCTGTGGCAGCAGGTAGTGTATCTCTTATGCGTGCATGGAGCTGCACAGCCCCTTCTGCCCCCTGCTACTCCATTCAGCCAGCCAGCCCAAGGATAGGAACTGGATTTGGTAAATTATCTGGAACTCCAGTGGCAAGACAAAGGAAAGGAAAGTCTGGTGTAATGTCTTCCATCCCTGCCAGTGCTCTCCAGCTCCACTGTGTGTCTAAGATACTTTGAATTTGCTCCAGACAACCCTCCCTTTATTCTCTTCATTCTGTGAGCTGTAAGCTTATAGGAAAAAGGACTCTGGCAGGCTTTTTCGTTTTTCTGCTGTATCTCAACATAGAAATTATTTTTAAAATAAGAAAGGCCCAAAGGTTGCACAGCCAGACTGTTCACAGTGTGGTTCCAAGAAACATCATTGCGTTTTCATAAGATAATCTTGCCATTTATTTAAAACAGCTACTCTTTTCCCCTGCTTTGCTTTACCATCAACTCCAAACCCCAAATTTTCAATAAAATCAATGGATGTAGATGACTTCCTGGTTAATACTCAACCATAGGATGGGAGACATATAGGTCATGTCACAGTCTGTTAGTTGTGTTAATTCACTAGTTAGCTATTCAGTCATCTTCCCTGGGTCAGTGGTGCCAAGCATGACTCTGGTTAGATATTTAGCTGTGAGCATCAACATTGCTGCAAGAAGTTCTCCACTGGGACAGCACCGTTGGATTGGTGTCATGTATTTCTGTTATTTAAGGATAGCTGTCAGACCTCTTTGGACCTGTATAGGGACCCCAACCTTCAGGTTTTCAGCCACTAAATGCCAGGAGGAGTTGTACATCATAAGTGTTTGTCCTGCAGCAAAGAAACAGGCATTCCAGCTGATTTTATTGCTGTCCTTTACTGTAGCAGATGGGTTTTAGTCAGTTTTATCTGGGGAATCAGATCTTCAGATGAAAGCAAATCTAGGGCATGTTGCAGCCTAGAGACCGTGCTTGTCTCTGAGCAAGCATCACATGCAGGACTCAAATTATGAGTTCTTCAGTTGTCCTGCAAACCATGTCCATGGGTAAATGCACCTGAAATCAGCTTTCTTCATCAGCAAAGCAGTGTAACAAGTCAGTCTTCATGGTCAAAAGGTGTTCCGTGTCCTGCAGAGCTGGTGTCCTGTGGGGTGAACAGCCCCAAGACAGCTTGATTCTGCTCTGTTTTCCTAGATAGCTTTATTCAACACGGTTCATAAGGGTGTCTAAAAAAGTGGGATGAGCTTGTGGTGTGTCTTGACACAACCTTGCTGTGCTGTTAGTGAAAGGGCTGGAAAAGCATAATGCATCAGCGAATTTGACCCTGTTCCCATAAAGATCATCAGATGTGAACAGCACCTGGTGCACAGAAATACAGTAAGGGAATATTTTAGTGACACTCTCTACCTATATTCTGTAGTCTGTAGGCTCTTCTAATCTGTGAGCAATCAGCAATGTTTAGGCTTCCCATAATTACAAAGATTTAGACATCTGCATGTCTCTGGGTTTAAATCAACTCTAGCAAGCCCTGTTGACTGAGAGGGGACATCTTTCCATCCGCTCTGGTGGGGCCAGAAGGTGACTCTTCCCTAGAGCTCACTTCTGCAGAAGTCTGTGTAGTACATCTGGTAAACATACCCCAAAGGACACAATTTATACCATGAAAATGGGGATGGGGGGGCTTGCCAAGATGCTTAATCCAGTTTTCCAAACAAAAGAAAACAAGCGTCATAGCTGGAAAACAGAAGTGTAGACCAGGTCTTGGCAAGTCCCATGTTATGTCTGAGTGTAAAAAAACCCACTTTGGGTTGAGGAATTCATTTTTCTATTTTATTTGTCTTTTGGATTTGTAAGTTTTCTGCTGGATAGCTGTGGGGAGGTTTGAGTTTTCCCTGGTGTTTCTCCTCACTGCCTGTCTCCTCCCCTGACACGGCACAGTTTCTGCAGCTCTCCAGGAAATCAGATAAAGCAGGTTTTTGAAAAGCCAGTGCTGTGAGCTTTGCTGTGCTGCTCAGCACCAGAAAACAGGGAATATTCAGTGGTTGCTATTGTTCTCAGTCTTCATCCCATAAATCATTCCATGGACTCAGCACCTTGCCTTCACTTTGCCATTTAAGGGTACAGAGAAAGAAAAGTATGGGGGTGACAGACAAAATATAAAGTAGTTCAGTTTTATTTGATTGCAAAATCATCGTGTGTGGCTGAGAAATAAGTGAGGCTGAGTCTTGTTGCCCAGGCTGGTCACTGTTAGTCGCTCACAATGCAAAGCAACACAGTCCCACCTTTGCCATGTCTCTCCTTCACACGCAGCACTGCAGGTTTGGGATGTGTGTGCCCAAGGAGCGAGAGGCGCCGGTGACAGATGGAGCTTGGGGCACCTGGAGCCCCTTCGGGACCTGCTCGAGGACCTGCGGCGGCGGCATAAAGACGGCAATTCGAGAGTGCAACAGGCCTGAGTGAGTGCACAGAGGGGAAGTGCCAGAGAGTGAGATGGGGAAAAGCCATTTTGGTTGCCCAAAATGGGCTGAAACCAACTTTGGCTGTCCTCAGTCCTTGTGGGTGCCAAGGACAGGTGGCTCTGCCCTGGGGATGATGGGTGGCTTTGCCTGACGCGAGTGAGGCAGGATCCAGTCATCGATTTGTGGGTGAAGTGCCCTAAAAGGGGATCCATTCAACAATGAGGGAAGGAAAAAGTTGATACCTGCATGGGTTTATTACCTTCTGTTTTCTTGTGGAGGCACAGCTGGGGTCCCACTTCCAGAGGTGTTTTTCTTCCTCCAAAGTTGTGATTCAGAAAGGAGGGAGAAAGGAAGGAGTCTTCTTTTTTCACCATTTTACCCCTGCTTTGGTTGCTTCTGCAGCTGTTCCTACCGGCCTTTATAATAAAATTTTCTACCGTTTTATCCCTGCTTTGTCTGGTTTTGCAGCTTTTGGCTGCTTTTGCAGCTGATCCCTTATACAGTTACATTTCAGCTGGTGCAGACTAGCCAAACCTCAGCAGAAATCTATGCCCCATTAAAAAGTGGCACTCAAAAATGTTTGCTGTCATCCTGGAATGCAAAATCCTGCTCCCTTTGAAATGGCAGGGAATTTTGCTGTGGGCTTCAAGGATACAAATATGTAGCTGGTGCAATAGTAATAGCTTGAGTAACTGGTATGAAAGCAGCTTGTTTGCCTAAATTGTGAATTGTGCTAGTTTCTGTTTAACTGCCTTCTTGCAGAAGAAAGGTTGGGCAGGAGGCTTTCTGGGCTTTTATTTGGGACTGAGACACAGAGAGGAGAGGGGTCTGTGGGGCTGGTTGCACTGAGGGGTCTTAAAAAGATTGCTATTTCTCATCATATGTTGGATGGTTTATTGCCAGGGAAATTGCCACTAGGGATGTGTCAGTGATAGTTTCATCACTGCTAATGGGAGAAGGGAGAGCTTATACCTATGACACTGGTGGTGTAGTAACAGGAGAGGCTGCTCAGCACAGCTGGGAAAGTGTCAAAAGTTGAGGCTGAGAGAGTAGGACACCAGCACGCTAATTAAAACGATGCTAAGGAAAACACTAGTTCAAAGAGCTCTCATCTGTCTGTGCTGAGACAGCACCCTCCGTATGGTCTTCAGTAGCCATGGAGAGACAAAACCAAAGCATGTTTCCAGCTCTGCTGCTGAAACTTTGGATGCTGTCAGCGAGATGCATTCCTGTCTTCTGAGAGGCATCTGTTTGGAACTGATAGCTTTTTGTGATAGAAAATCTCCTTTATCCTAAAGGCTAGCCAAGGGATAATTCCATCTTCCCTGATAGCTTGTGGTTTGTATCCTGGTGCTTCAGGAGGTATATTGCTGTGGCTGGGATTTGCAAAAGCACCTAAACACGCTTGGCACCAAGCAGCCCGAGAAATCCTTATGATTGATAGTGGTTATTTTCCAGGCCACCTTTCCTGAGTCATGTGCTGTCACTGGCCTCTCTTCTCCAGCCCCTCATGAGGTCTCCAAGAGGAGTCATCTGTCCTGGCACCATCCACAGAGCTTTACACTGATCATTGGTTTGTGCCTGTAATTTGACACCTTAGTGTGAGCTCCCACCACCTTTGTCCCTGTTATCATGGGGCTGCTGAGATGATGCAAATGGGTGAGACCCCACTGGATACTCTCTTGCCTTTGCCCCTTCTCAAAGTACTTCAAAAAATCGACAGTTTCTCCTCTGTTGTAGAAGGCAGCAAACCCAACCCAGATACCTCGAGTAAGGTCTGAAATAATTCTCAGTAAATCTTTTCTATTCAAAGATGGTCTAGCTTTTTAAGTTTTTTCTGTGCATGAGGGTCTGGGGTGGGATCTCGCATCCAGTAAAAAATTGCGTTAAATCTGGCGTTGAAAATGACATCCATTCTCTCCATGGTATAGAAAGTAAGGCTGCAGCCCCTGCCTCTCTTTGTAGGGTGCTCTGACATCCTGCAGGGATGCAGGAAGAACTGTAAGCCTCTGAAATGGCAGCAGACTGTTTTGACATACCCTGAAGGAATGTGTTTGCTAACTAGATCAGACCAGACCCTTCCCACCAAGATTGCCCATGTGGGAATTTGAGCCTGACTGGTGGACAAAGCTCATGGCTGTGGTACATAATCAGAGGGTCTGTGGTGCAACCCCTGGTTTTCAAAGAAAGACATGTTGCAGAATTATGGGAAAGGGCATATTTGATAAAATGTCAATGCCAGAAGCCCCATCACTGTCTGCAAGGAGATTTACTGCCAGGGTTGTGAAGTTGGCAGTTTGCAACAAGGTGGCAAGCTTTAGCATCCTTTAGTTTGTGGTGTGTCCATGTGTCAATGTCCATGTCTAGAGAAGAGAAAACTAAGTAATAGCTTGGGATCTTTGGATTTTATCAGACATACCTTAAAAAAAAAGGCTCCTGCATGTTCTCTGTAACTAAATAGTTAAGAGTTTCATTTTAGTTAAATTGATTTATACTGGAAGCAATGTGGTTACCATAAAAATGTTGTAATTGCAATTTTTTTTTTAAAGAAATGCCCTCTTAAAGGTTTGTATTACTCAGAGGCTTTGTCAAACTGCAACAGTCCTGCAGAGGTACAAATGCTTTTGAAGTGAAAATGATGAATCCTGTTAACTCCCCTGTGAATGACTCAGACCCACCTAGGTCTGGAGTCTGCTGCTGCCATGATTAAGAAGTTTCCCCGTATGCTGTGTAGTGACATGGTTGAGATGTCCCTTTGTAGCTAAAGGCAGCTCATGTGCAGGCTCTGTGCCTGCAAGGCAAGGAGGAGTTTGGGCTTTGTCTGGAGGGGCTGCTGTGCTGGGATAGCCCTGGAGGTGTCCCAGGTGTAATCAAGTAAGTTATTTGAAGTTGTTTGTCACAACAAGGTCAACCACAGACTAAATCGGTAAAAACCAGGTTTAGACTTATTCCACCTCTAGGAACTGGTGTAAAATCAGTCTGTAATCAGGAATCTGCAATGGGCACTGTGCAGTTGCTTGGGCTTTTTATCACTGGTACTTGCTTAATTGCAAACACCAGAAACCTTTGTAAGTGACAGGCATTTCATTTCCACATGTGAGAATTGCCCTCAGAGCAGGTGTTAGTAGCTGTTGCTCAGGCTGTGCATACCCCATTAGGATAGGACTAGAGGGGTCTGCACCACAGCAGTGAGGTCCCAGTGACTGGAGGATGCTGGCAGGAAAAATCCCATGTGTGTAACTGGTGGTGCTCAGCATCTCACCTGCAGCTGCTTGAGGAGGCAACTCCTTCTGCCAAACCTGTGAGCATCCCTAGTGTGGTGCTCATGGAGTGGTGGGGAGTCTGCCTGCCTTTCCCTGCTTTGCAGGCAATCTTTTGGCAAAGACAAGCTCTTCTGTGCTTCTGTGTCTCCATTTGTTTCACAGTAACTCTGCTTCTTGAGTCACAGTGAGTTTTAGAGCGTAAGAGTGAAGAATTGTTATTTGGGGGAGAAAAGGCACTGCTGGGCTTCCTGGGTGGTAGAGGTGCAGAGATGCTAAAAGAGTTCTTTCAGCTGCAGGAACTTGTTGACTCACTGTGTGTAGAGACCACTGTGCATGTGCAGGACAGTGCTGTCTCTTCTGTTAGAGGTGCTGGCTGCATGCAACGTGGAGACCTCATGGTGAGCATCTCTGTTCCGAGGGCAGAGGTGGTTCCCATTTATCACTCATTCATCTGCATCTTGAGGGGTCTCCAAGTGTGCAAACCTTTGTGTGTTCCTTCCCAACCAGGCTCCAAGGGAAGTAGCATTCTGCCAGCATCTCTGGGGCACTGATGGGTGCCTGATCCCCAGGCAAGGCAGAGCTGATCCTGAGGAACAGCCCTGGAAGGCAGGAGTTTTGAGTGCTAGGATGTTGGAGCCTGGCAAGTCGCTTTTCTGATTGCACGTCTTGCTAGTGCAGGCAATCGGAATTTTTCAGGGGGTGGGTAGAAGATGTAGGTTTAGTGGTTGTTTTGATGTGTAGCTCATTCTTGCACCACTGCTGGCAGCAGATGGAATGGGAGAGGCTCTTTCAGTCCCCAGAGTGACGTTCTCTGGCAAAGGCTCCATCTACATGTGAGAAAAATGGTTTTATGACTACAGCCCTGAATCTGTGAGTCAGGAAATTTAAAATGATAGCTTCCCCTAGGCTTATTCACTGGCTTTTATGTGGCTTGGATGGGATCTCTCTCCCCAGTTTATACTAGTGTCATCCTGCTATAAGATTGGGGTAAGTTATTTATTGGCCATCTTTGATGCTTTTTGGAATATGTGGACGTAAAGTTATTTCAAAGTGCTCAGCATTACCATTTCTAACATTTGGGGCTAGAAATCCTGAAGGACTAAGTGCTGCCTGACCTTTCCGCCCCTGCAGGGAAGGAAGCCTTTTCTCCTGCAATGTTTAGTTATTTGAAACCCACTAGATCAAAGGCAAATTGTCAGCCACAAAATCCATAAGACTGATAGGGTTGTAAGGAGACATGGGCCTGACTGGGATATCTCAGGTGAAAATAAATCCTCAGGTGGGGAAGAAGATGTTGCTCTTCCTCTCTGGCTTCTCTCACTACTATGGCATCCATCAGAAAGCAAATACTCTCTTTTTCATCCCTTTTTGTTGCATATGTGATCTTTTTTGTTAGACACCAGCATAGTAATCCCCGCTTGTCAGCCTGGGATATTAATTAAAGATGTGCACAAAGACAGAGCACCCAGAATGCTGTTGCAAATCCTGACTGTACTGAACAGGTTGCAGAATTGCAATTCCACCTCATTGCCAGCCTGGTGTTGTCTCTGCAGACCCAAAAATGGTGGGAAATACTGCGTGGGTCGTCGCATGAAGTTTAAATCCTGCAACACAGAACCGTGCTCAAAGCTGAAGAAGGATTTCCGGGATGAGCAGTGTGCCGACTTTGATGGGAAACACTTCAACATCAACGGGCTGCCCACGAACGTGCGCTGGGTTCCCAAATACAGCGGCAGTAAGTGGCTGGGGGGGATGTAGATCCTGCCTCCTGTATTGCTGCGTCAGGGTGAGGGTGTTCAGATGGCGTGCTTCTGGTTTCTCTCCCTCCCCCCGCAGTCCTGATGAAGGATCGGTGCAAGCTGTTCTGCCGCGTGGCGGGGAACACGGCCTATTACCAGCTGCGGGACCGGGTCATTGACGGCACTCCCTGCGGCCCCGACACCAACGACATCTGCGTGCAGGGCCTCTGCCGGGTAATCATTTTCCTTCCTCTTCAACAAAGGGGGATGGCAGTCTTGTAGGGCAGGCTGGTGCTTCTGCACCATGCTCTGGGCAGTTGTTGGCATGTCCTCTTCGCTCAGGGGCTGCCAGCAGCATCTGCGGGCTCCATAAGCCGTAAATGGTCTGAAACTTGTGCCAACCTCCAGATTTACTGAAGAGCCACACATGGAATCATAGGATCATTTAGGTTGGAAAAGACCTTTGAGATCGAGTCCAGCCATTAACCCAGCGCTGCTAAGTCCACCACTAAACTATGTCCCCAAGTGCCATATCCCCCTGTCTTTTAGTACCACCAGGGAGGGTGACTCCCACCACTGCCCTGAGCAGCCTGTTCCAGTGTGTGACAACCCTTTTGGTGAGGAATTATTTCCTAATATCAAATCTAAACCCCCCCCTGTTGAGCATGAGGCTGTTTCCTCTTGTCCTGTTGCTTGTTATGTGTGGAAAGAGCCTGACCCCCACCTGGCTACAACTTCCTTTCAGGTAGTTGTAGAGGGTGAGAAAGTCTCCCCTGAGCCTCCTTTTCTCCAGGCTGAGCTCCCCAGCGCCCTTAGCCACTCCTCATCAGACTTACTCTAGACCATTCACCAGCTCTTCTTGGGACACACTCAAGTGGAAGATGTTTTCACCTCTGCCCTAAGTTACTGAGGGCTGTGGAGGTCTCAGCCCAAATCCCAGTGTTGCTTCCTTCTGTGCTTTGCCCCAGTTCTTCCTGGTCAGACCCCAGAGCCCTACATTTCTGTTCACGGTCGTTCTTTGCACTTTTCTCTATGGGAACAATTGATACAAGAATTTTTCTCTACTGAAGGCATTGCCTAGTGCAAACAGCTGTTTTGATTCTTGCTTTGTAAAAAAGCCTTTTGTTGTAAAACCTTGTGGGATGGCCACACTGTAAATCAGTGGAAAAATGTGGGTAAGCAAACCACTTTATCTCACGGCAGCCTTTTGCATACACAGCTTTTGTGTGCCTTAATTAGGAGATTTGTCAATGCTGTTCTAGTCTGTATTTGCTCCATCTATTTTTTTCAATTCTTCTCTTAAAGCAAGCTGGATGTGATCATGTCCTGAATTCAAAAGCAAGAAGAGATAAATGTGGTGTTTGTGGTGGGGATAATTCTTCATGCAAAACTGTTGCAGGCACATTTAACACGGTACATTATGGTAAGAATCTGTTGCTAAAAACTTTATAATGAAAAATGTGGGTCTATAAAAGCCATTACAACACTTAATCTACAAAAACACTGACGTAAAACACAAAATCCTTCTAGCTATAGTATATTCCATTTTATAACTATTTATGCTAGTCCTAAATGAAAAGTATCAGCTTGTGTAATGTGAGGTAACTTTGCTCATTTCCCTTCCCCTGCAGAAAGCAAATGAAATGCCTGTGTAATAGCCTTGACTTTCTGTTAAATCTTTTCTAGGTTATAACATTGTGGTTCGCATCCCAGCTGGTGCCACTAATATTGATGTGCGTCAGCACAGTTACTCAGGGAAACCAGAGGATGACAACTATCTGGGTGAGTTGTACTCCTTATTTCACTCCAGAAATCTGCTTGGTTGTCTGGTTGTGGTGATATATCTACTGGCAGCTCTCTGCTAGGGAGGTTGAAGAATTCATTTAAGGGAGATGTTTTCTTGGTGAGAATTTTTATATGTCTGCCAAACATTCGGCCTTATCTTCTTCCTTCTTTTTTTTGTTCATGCCATCCTAGATGCAACATTTGGGAGGTTCACCAATTATGAGAAATATTCCCTTGGGGTGTCTCTAGGGCCGTGAAGGACTGTTGAGCCTGGGTGGGAGCTGAGGGACAAAGCTGGGAACCAAACAGGATTCTGAGCTCTGCTGGAGTCTCCTCACTGCAAATTTATCTCTGCTGTCACCATGCTTTGGCTGGTGCCATGTCCTGAAAGATGTTTGTGCAAACACATACAAAGAGAAATTGTTTTCTGTTCTTCTGAGAATAATAGTTCTGATTTCACTTAGACTGAGGTCTTCTTGTCCCTGCCTGATAGTGACACATAAGTGTAAAGAAATACCCTGCACCAAAGATGTTGGTTTGATTTAAACCTAACAGTAACTTGGCCTTTGACTGATGGACTTTTATAGTCACTGTTTTCTCTAACCTGTGGCTGTGTCTTCAGAGGCAGGTGAAAATGCTTGTGTTAGACCACTCTGCTACATGCACGTATAGGCTGTTAGCATGGCCATGAGTGTCTTTTCCACCATGATCACTAACTCACCCCATAGATAGTTCTATTTGGGTTCAGTAGCAGAGATAATAAAAAATGAGCATCACTACTGATGTTACACCTGCCAGTTGAAGGTTGCCATTAAGTCCTGTCTGGGGTTTCTCAGAGTCTCTGGTCCTCCTCTTTTGCACACCCTGTGCCTTGCACTACCAGCTGTGTTCCAGTAGCACAGGGTCCTGTATTTACATCTCTGAACAGGGCACTTCATCTTGTTTTATCTCACCAAATTCCTGTAACTGGGTATGTTGAAAAGAGGAGTTGGCTGGTGGCCCCTAGTCCATCAAAGGTAAGGGGAGTGACTTGAGAAACAAGTACCAGAGACTACCATGCACCAAAGGGAGGCAATACTGACAGCCTTGGCTGTTGCTCTGAAATGCCATCCATGTGGCTGGACTCTCTGTTGAGGCAAAAAGATGAGGTGGTGCAGCATGAATGCACATAACACCAAAAAAAAAAAAAACCTTACTGAGGTCTCAGAGTTCTCTCTCTTGGTGGAGGAAGGCAAGTTTTATTATTCCTCTTTCCTGGAAAAAAACAATCCTCCCTATGTTGTGCCTACCCAAACTGGTTCACCCCAAAAGGAGCCCCAAACTTCTCAGCTCTTCTTGGAGGGCCTTTAATCTTCTTGGGAAACAGGGAAGTCAAATCTTCTTTAATGTTGCTTTAATGTAAGAGAAGGCATCTCTTCACATTAGGCCTGACTAGAAGCAGATGAAAAGTATGCATGTGTCCACTTATTTTGCAGCTCTCTGAGTGTGAAATCTTGGGCCCTCTGTTACTGTGAACCTTGTAGTTGCTTAACAATTTAGGAGGAATTTGATGTTATCATCAAGTCTAAGATGTACCTACTGTTATAGGAGATAGAGTAAAAGAGAAGGAATCCTTTAATGAGTTTTAGTACTGCCTAATAAAATTAAAGCCTCCAAAATGTGGACCTTCTTAGAGTTTAGCCTCTGCTTTGCGAGGTTTTCTCCATCTATGTCTGTTTGCTACTGAGCAGTGTTTTGCTTCATTATCTCTCCTCATTTGATGGAAAAACCTTCCCTTTGGTGTTTCGGTGTTTAGATTTTTGAGTACAGGGGCTTTTTAGTAACATAGCTGTGATGGGTGAAATGGTGGGGAAACTAACTTAGGAAATTAGCTACATAATCGCATTAGTGTGAAGTTGTGCAGCAGACTGCTGTTTTCAGGAAACTGTTCCTTTTATAAAGCATTTAGGCTTTAAGCCTCCAGTACTGTCACATACCTTAACATTTGGAATAATAAAAAGTATGGGGGGAGGAGGGAGAGGGAGAGAAAGGGGGAGATACTGACCAAACTCCCTGTAATTATATACTAGAAAATTATGTTTAGATAATTAGGGTGTTTACATTTACCCTAAGACCATACCTGGAAACACCAAGGAAGCCATTCTATCCACACAGCTAATGGAAAGATTTGGGCAGGATTATTTCTGTGGTATTTGTGGGGATACAGCCTATGTGTGCTCCTTGCAGCAGCCAGCCCAGAGTGCCTTTTGGATATCTCTGCATTTGGGTATGGATTAACTGTTTAGCAACAACTTGAGGCATTCAGCTTTCATTTTTAGGAGGCTTTCCAGTGGAAGAAGGAGAAGGCACAGTCTGCAAGAGCTCTGCTGCTGTCTTTACATCCTTTCTGTTTGAGAGTGCCAGTGGGCTTTTCCCCCCACCCCCAAGGGAAAGGAGCACTGAGTGCATGACCCACATTGTTATGTATGTATGAGTTAATTCTGCCTCTTTAGTTCTTGTTTTTTGCACCTACGCAGCCTTATCTAACAGTCAAGGAGACTTTATATTAAATGGAGACTTTGTCGTCAGTATGTTTAAAAGGGAAATCAAAGTTGGGAATGCTGTGATCGAATACAGCGGCTCCGATAATACTATTGAAAGGATTAATTCTACAGATCGGATTGAGCAAGAAATAATGCTTCAGGTGAAGTATATGATGTGTGTATGGACAAGTCTGCCCAGCATTGTTGGACTGAAAATAGTGGGCAGTGATATCTGTTGGTTTACTCTGCTTCCTTTTTTCTTCTTCTCAGGTTTTATCAGTGGGCAATTTGTACAATCCCGACGTTCGTTACACATTCAATATCCCTATTGAGGACAAACCTCAGCAGTTTTACTGGAATGAGCATGGCCCGTGGCAGCCCTGCAGTAAGCTTTGCCAAGGTGGGTGCTTGGGAAGGCTTAGTTTTGTCCTGGATTCATTTGGGGTTTGGGCATTGCTGTCAGATCTCTCTCCATTTGATTTCTTCGAGATTCTTACCCTGTGGGTGTGAGTGTTTCCCTGGCCTGCAGTGGTAGGTAACATCCTACAAGGTGCTTCTGGGTTTCACAGCAGGATACCTTACAGCCCCTCCCAGCCAGGTGAGCCTCACAACCTGGTTTGCAGGTGAGGAAGCTGAAGCACAGAAAAGGTCACAAGGCATTTCCAAAGGCTACAAAATGCACCAGTGTCTGGTTTTGGGTCTGACATCCAATCATTGCCAGTGCCCACCCTGCTAAATACTCACTCAGAGCCCATCCCTGTGTCCATCCCATCTGTCATAGTCTTAAGCCCCCTCCCTGTTTCTGACAGAGGTAGAAAAGCACCCCTAAACATCTCTTAAATGCTACTATGAAAGGTGTAAGAGAAATAAATGAATCAATCATTTTGCTGGATGACTCAAACCAAGTGCTGGTTTTCTCTGTGCAGGAGAACGAAAAAGGAAGCCTGTGTGTAAGAGAGAGTCAGATCAGCTCACAGTGTCAGACCAGCGATGTGATCGAGTTCCCCAGCCTGACCCCGCCACTGAGCCTTGTAACACCGAATGTGAATTAAGGTGCGCTCTGTTCAGCTGTGTATATAAATAACGTTGTGTACTTATTATTTACTCTTCTTTCCTTTCACTTCTCACCATAATTCCCTTTCTCACCAGCCTGTATGAGATTTTGAAAAAGAAAAGGATTGGTAGTTGCCTCTTTGTCAACCAAGAGGGATTGTCATCCACCAGTGGTGTTTTGAGAGACACTTTTCAATGTTTTTACATTTCTCTTGTTCGATTCAATTAGGACTAACTATAACGAAGAGTCTCTAATGTTGAAAAATCTCCCTGTGCAATACAGGGTCTGAAATTTGCATTTGCCTGGATCAGAAATGCTCAGTGCCATTCTACATACAGCCTGCAAAGAGGGGAAAACATACACTTAAAGCATAAACGTAGCTGAGATTTGGATTTATAATTGTTTATTTAAAGCAAAGAATAGGCTTAAGTGTAGAATGGGTTCAGGGCTGTCCCCAGAGAATTCCTGGCAAGCTGGAATTGATGGACCACAGCCTAAATCATCACAACCCATTTTCCTTTAAAAAGCAATCTGTTTTAGTTTCTGGGGCTTAAATATGGTAGCATTAAGCAGCTGCTGGTGAAGCAATTCAGATGGCCGAGTTTCCCAAGGGGTTTCTCCAGCCCTGTTAAACCAGGGCTATGCAGGCCCGGGTTGTCTCGGTAACAGCTGTTGCCATTGCAACAGGTTAGAAACTTGAGAAGGGCAAACGCAGGAGTCTGAAAGGCATGCAGGGATGTGAGGCTCCCACCACTCAGGAGCTATTGACTCCAAATCCCCTTGATCTTACTCTTCTCCGGGCTGTACTGGAGTTTGCCCTCTTGGCTTGGGAGCAGGGCTCTGTGCTCCCTGTACAGGCACAGGCGGCAGCCCGAGGGTCTCCAGGACCCCCAGAGGATGTCACTGCCTCCTCCCCCAGAAGCCACCCCTGTCAGGTGGGAGAGGCAATGGGCTCCTGTTGGCTTCAGGGTCTCCAGCACCTCCCTGGATCAGGCCTCATGTCCAGCATCTCTTTCCAGAGCTGGGCTGATGTGAAGCAGGGCATATCCCCAGGTGGGTCCTTGAGGGCCTCCAGCACCATCCTTGGTTGCCCATCTCACAGAGGAGGCAGCAGGGTGGAAATCTGTCTGTCGAGAGAACACCTCTAATCCCTGCTGATGCAGCTAGGACTTGAGTGTTTTGTAGCAAGCCATTTGTTTGTCCTTTGGAGAGCTGAAACTGCTTTGTGGGTGTCCTGCAATGTGGAACACCTCTCAAACCTGTGCAGGTCATTTTCTGATGCTGTGTTTTCCAGCTTTTAGTTTTTAGAGGCTGAGGTGGAAGGTGCAGGGGAGCATGGGGTGGAAAGCTTTCAGAAGCTTTCAGGGCACTGTTCCCTGCTTGGCCATGAACTTCCCTTGCCTCCTTGGCTGGTCCCATAGGGCTACAGTGTGTAGCCCTGTCTTTTGCTCAAGAGAGACGTGCTGACAGTTTCTTCCCTGCAAGTAGCAATGCCAGGGTTAATTGGAAGTCCCAAAGCATTGGGAAGTGTGACACAGAGCCAAAACTTCCTGTTCAAGAGCATATATTCCTTATTTCTGTCAAACACTCTTGAGCACATTACCTGCAGAGCCCAGGGCTGATGTTGCTGTCCTCGGCGCAGGTGGCACGTCGCAAGGAAGAGCGAGTGCACGGCGCAGTGTGGGCTGGGCTACCGCACCCTGGAGATCTACTGCTCCAAGTACAGCCGGCTGGAGGGCAAGATAGAGAAGGTGGACGACCGCTTCTGCAACAGCCAGGCCAAGCCCAGCACGAGGGAGAAGTGCACTGGAGACTGTAACGTGGGAGGGTGGCGGTACTCGGCCTGGACTGAGGTAAGGGATGCTTCGTGGCACGGTGAATGCTGCTCCTTGCACAGGACTATGTTGGGCTGTTTAGGTTGCTAACAGAATATATATAAAATATGACCACAGTGGTTCTGCTTTCGTTGTTTCCTCTGGTGAGCACTCTATAGTCTGAATCAGCCTGTTACTCCTTATCTTCCACTGTAATTAATCTACACTTTAAGTATCTGTCTTCGTTACATGAGCCCCTGCTAGCTGTCTTCTGCCGTCAAAGCTGTCACCACTGCCAGGAGCTGGGGAGGACATGTTGCCATCATCACAGGACTTCTGAAATTTGTTTCATTTACACATCTTAGCTTTTGCATGAACAAGAAAATTCCTAAATGCAGGCACCAAGAGATTGATGAGCCTGGGAATTTCCAGGGAGGGCATGGTGAAGGGGGGCTGGTTGGTCAGAGAAAGTTAATCTCTCCTAAAATGAGAACAAGCAGCAGTCGTTTAGGAGAACTGAAAGGCAACACTTGTAAAAGTAATAATGGGATTATAACCTGAAATGAATTTGTGGAGCACATTGCCATGACATTTTATTAAGCTTAGCAAGATTGGCTTTTTAAAGGAATATATAAAGTAAAAGCCTGTTACTTAAAGTATAAATTGTTCTTCCAGAGGTTTCCTGCAGTCACTCTACAGTGACTGCAAAAAGGGAGGAGGCAAGAGAGTAGAGTGGCAGGAAATGTTTACTGGGTGTGTGTCCCTCACAGTGCTCCAAGAGCTGCGGCGTGGGCACGCGGCGGCGCCGAGCCATGTGTGTGAACACCTACAACGACGTCCTGGATGACAGCAAGTGCAGCCAGCAGGAGAAGCTGACAGTGCAGCGATGCAGTGACTTCTCATGCCCGCAGTGGAAAACTGGTGACTGGTCCGAGGTAGGTGCTGGTCGCCAGGGTGGGCTCACCCTGCTGGTCCTCCACCCTGAGGGGCTGGTACCTGCAAAGAGGTGTCCCCATCTCTGCTTGGCCGTCATGATTTGTTTGTGCCTCCTGCAGAAGATCTTCCCAAGCCTGTGCACAGGGAGGCTTCAGCCAGGCAGCAGAGTCATTGGCCTTGTTACCACTGGTCAAGTGGCCACTTTCCTCCCTGCTAAGCCACAGGGGGTTAATGTCTCTCCAATCCTGCAGTAATTTCTCCCCAGTTTTTCCATAGTTCTGCTGTACATTTGGGAAGAAAAATACCCTCATTTCCCTTGAGATTGTCCTCAAGAGCCCTGGCAGCTCTGGCTGTCACTGGAGGGCAGGATTTCACCCTGCTGATGTTTTGCTCAGCCTCTCTCTGCTGTTTATTACCTCTTCCACTGCTGCTGGTGTTTTTTACAATGCAACAAAACTGTCTTGATAGGTTTGTCTCTGCAGCGGGACTGGGGATGCTGGAGAACAGTCTTCAAAGGATGCTTGTCACTATTGTGGCCAAATTTCTCTTGTTTTTGTGAATCATGTTCTTTTAGTGCATAATGAAAGCAATTAAGTAGGGATTGTTCTCTACAAAATGTGTCTTCTGATTCGAGCTGGTGGCAGTCCAAGCCATGCCAGGGCAGTGGAAGAGGTGCTCACAGCCTGCAGGAGTCAAGACCCTTAAAATGCCCACTTAGAAAGAACAAGTTCTTTAGAAGCACCCTGTTGTGCACAGCTAAAACCCTGCAGGGCAGTGCTTTGCCTTTGCCCATGTCTCTACAGCTGCTGGAAATCAAGACCCTTTGTGATCTCACTTTGCCCATGCTGAAGGATTCTGGCCCAGCTGTGCTCTCCATGCTCCAGCCCCTGCTCTAGAGCAGCTCCTGAGAGCAATCTTCTTGTTGACAAGACACTCCCCTGTCTTCCAGGACATGTTGTTAGCTAAAGAGCTGCATTTCAGCACCAGGTTTTCTTAAGCGGTGGTTGTGGTAGGTCTCCAGGTTTATTTTCCAGTGCCAAGGCAGGTGCTGAGCTGGCAGCACATCCCCAGCACCCCTGAGCTCTCACTTTTCTCCTTGCAGTGCTTGGTCACCTGTGGAAAAGGGCACAAGCACCGCCAGACGTGGTGCCAGTTTGGGGAAGATCGATTGAATGATAGGTTTTGCGACCCCGAGACGAAGCCGGAGTCGGTGCAGGTGTGCCAGCAGCAGGAGTGTGCCTCGTGGCAAGTGGGGCCCTGGGGCCAGGTAACACAGAGCCCCACAGGGCTCCTGGCTGGGGGGACCTGGGTGAGGGTGGTGGGAGCTGGGCACTGCCCTTTAGTCCAAATTGAGCAGCATAACTGTGTTAATTGATTTGCACACCAAAGCAGCCCTCCGTTCGCTTGGGTTCAGCAGATAGGCAGTAATAACAGTACCTGCCCTTTGTGCTAAATTTAATCTCTGTCATAATAAATTGGCTGTGATTTTCAAAAAAAAAAGGGGGTTCCAAGGTTATGTTCCTAAATCCATATTTAGGCACATAAATACATGGCCTAATTTTCACAGAAAAGCTGCTCACATGGAATAACTTTTGTTGCTTTTAATGTTTTCCAGTTTCTGGGTTAGTGAGGGGTTTTTTTTCTGTTAAAATACAAGTTACTCCTTTCTTCCAGAGTGTTCTGGCATCTGCTTTTTTACAAAGCTGTTAGCTCTTGACTTAAAAAAACAGCAACAAACCCGACCAGTTGCCCTAGTCAGACATATTTCCCATCAGTAAAATTATTCATTAGCTGCTCATGCAACCATGGGACTGAACAACCAGTTTAAAGAAGGATATCATGCGGGTTCTACCAGATTCTAATGTGTGCAGCAAAGTAAATCATTTCAGTGCTCGCACCTTCCTTCCCAAAGAAGCAAGTGAAGCGTGCGAAGCAGTGGTGGCCACAGTGAGTTAAAACTTTGACCTAGTTTAAAGCTGAAATGCCTGAAGTGGAGAGAAACCAGAAGGGAAACTGTCTTTTATTTTTGCTGCTCTTGCTACATGCCTAAAGACAGGCTGGGCTGATTAATACTTTCTAAGCAAAGCAGCTACTCAGACCCAGTGCTCTTTTCTCCCATCTGTCTTCTCCCAGTGCACTGTGACTTGTGGCCAAGGCTACCAGATGAGAGCAGTGAAGTGTGTTGTGGGCACCTATGTGTCAGTGGTGGATGATAATGACTGTAACGCTGCAACCAGGCCTACAGATACCCAGGTAATCCTGCTGTCTTGTCTCCATTTTTTCCAGTGTAAAGGGAAAAGGCTAAAGGTTCAGGGGACATCTTGCTGCAGCAAAGCTTTGCTCTGAATGCCAGCCCTGCAGAGCAGTACCTTGGGCTGCCCCATGGTTGTTGGAAAGATGCAGTACAGCACCTTGCTTTGATGGAAATGGGACAGATGAGTTGAGTTCAGGGAGTTCCCATCCAGATCCTCTCCATGTGGTTCACCTTAGACTCTGAAGCACCAGATTGCCAGCAAGGCAACAGGCAACCTATGAGGGTATCAGGACTTTGTGGGTGAAGATTAATTTGCTTATGGTTTATATCCATGGAGCTCTGTTCATACAATAGGATGTGAGGGTATGTTCGGATGCAGCACTAAAGCTGGATTCTTAAGAGCTTATGAGCTAAAGAAGCTGCAGTGGATGAATATGGGATAACAACCAGAGACCAGAAGGTTGAGACAGTATTTACTGGCCTCAGAGGTTCATTGGCATGCATGGAGTCAAGGATGCCTGGCTGCAGTCTGGGCTCACCTGGCTGCAGGACTGTTGCTGTGTCCTGACAAATGATGGTGTGAGGGACCATAATTTCTTGTATGCTGCATGTGACAGTGTAGTGTTTGCGACAGCTACAGTTCCAGACACTTCCTCCCTGGCCAGATAAATTGAGAAATGTTGCACACCCTTTGCAAATTTGCTGAAGAGGCTTTCCATGCTGCGTACTTGGAAGCAAACATGTAAATTCCCATTTCAAGCAGAAGATACGCCCAAGGTGTCTGAAGGAGCTGAAGGAACTGTTTTATACAGAACATTGCCGTCTATCTGTCATCTAGGAGAGTTGTAGTGCTCATGCCTTGCCCAGCTTCAGTCTTGCGTGAACTCACAGAGCTTACCTAAGGCCACAATATTTGGGAAAGAGCTGGTTTTCCCATGTCTGGAGACCAGTTACACTACAGTCAAGGGGTAACAAACCCACTTGTCATCAGCCATGATTTGGCATGCACACCTCCAGCAAAAGTGAAATCACAGCAAAACAGAAATCAGGTTTGCCGTTTGTCAGAAGCTGCTCTTCCACTCACAGGGACAGTCACTATTAATTTCCTTTTGGGCAAGGACTACTCAATGGAGTAAAGTCATGGATGTTCACCATTTCTGTTGCCAGACCTCCCAGAAGGTCCAGACAGGACCAGAGCCCTCCTGTGAGGCACCATACGAAGACTGAGCAGAATGACATGCCTGTCCCCAAAACTTCACATTGCTTGGTGTGTGGTGGAGATCAGCACAGGGATATAGGTGGTCTGGTGGGCTGCAGGGAATCAAAGGGCGGCAATCAGCAGCATAACCTTTATTGTGCGGGCTGCGGGTCTCATACTGAAGGAAGGGAGCTTTGAAGGGAGATAAAGTTGCTGCTTTGCAGATGTGTGTTCATGCCAGAACTCTTAATGAACTTTCATCTTTTGCCTCGAAAAAATCTGGTTTTAATGCATAGAGATGGCACATGATTATGGGGATCTCTATTGTAGAGTCCCTAATAAGTCAAAAATCCACATAGGATTCTGCGTATGAAGGCCTCAGGATACTGATACCGTGTTTTGCTGATTCAGGAAAATGATGCAGGGAGGAAGCCTGCCGGCACAATGCATGCAGGTCACAGAGTTTCAAGATGCTGTGTGTTGTTCATAATTACATTGAAGAGGAGGTGGTTTAATCAAAAACTCTGCAAATTCTTTATTTCTTGCTTTTCCCCCATGTATTTCCTGTACAGGACTGTGAAATAGCTGTATGTCCTCCCCATCCAAATAGTCCCGAAGCCAAGAGAGCCATATCAGGCATTCACAGGACACAGTGGAGATTTGGATCCTGGACACCGGTAAACACACATCATAATACTTTCAGGATTATTTTACAGTAGACAATGTGATATTTTTAAGTGCATGTGCCCAACTTTTCATTACAAAGTCCTTGCAATGTATGTCAGGCAGCTTCCTAGTGGAGTGTTCTTTGCTCTTCCTTAGTGCTCCGCAACGTGCGGGAAGGGAACCCGAATGAGATATGTCAGCTGCCGGGATGACCAGGGCTCTGTGGCTGACGAGTCAGCTTGTTTCCACCTCCCAAAGCCATCAGCCACAGAAATGTGCACCGTGACACCATGTGGGCAGTGGAAAGCCTTGGAGTGGAGCTCTGTAAGCATCACGCTGTCTATTGCAAGAGACCTCATTGCTGGAAATGTGTTTCATTAATCTATTGCACTTGCCCTTTTATAAGTCAGTTGCCTTTGTAAGTCAGAAAACTTGGGTTTTCTGCTGTTCATTATTAGCAAGAGCTGGTTTTCAAAACTGGAAATGTGACTGTGTCTCCTTTTCCCACTGTAACGCAGTGCTCGGTGACTTGCGGTCAAGGTAAGGCAACACGACAAGTGATCTGCATCAATTACAGTGACCAGCTGGTGGATAGGAACGAGTGTGACCCAGACGACCTCCCTGCCACCGAGCAAGACTGCTCCATGTCTCCTTGTCATCCAAACAGCCATGACTACGGCAGGCCCACCCACCCTTTCCTCTACCCCGATCATCGTCTCACACTGCACCCTGGGGGCAGCCCAAACCAAAACCGTGCACATATACCGGGAGGCAATCAGTGGAGGATTGGCCCTTGGGGTGCTGTAAGTGCCCTGATTCTCTTATTCCTGGGTTTTGTTGGGTTTTGTTTCTTTCCCAAGCTAATCCAGTCTTTTCTTAAAGTCAGCACACAGTGAAAAGAGACAGGGACCTTTCTCCCCACTGTCTGCTCTCTGCTCACACAAGCAAGTGTTGCAGAAGGGCTCAGGCATCACTTGTCAGCCTCTCATACCTCGTATCTCCAAGGTACTCTAGGCAGAAAACTGACAGCATCATTTTCCATGAAGCAAGGGCCAGCCTCTGCTTCTTGGCTGTCTCCTGGGACATTTACAACAGAGTTGTTGCCAAAGCACAGCAGAGCCTCGATGCCAGCTCCTCTCACTGCAAACAGTACGCAACGCTTTATCATGGAAATCTCTAAAGGGAATTAAGCACAAATGGGATGTCAAACACTGCAGCAGGGATTACTCACCTGCTTAAAACTAGGCTGGCGTTTACTTTCTTTGCTTAGTCAGCACCTAAGTCATTGCATTGCTATTGGTAATAGCTGGGTTTTGAAGTTTAATAATGCCTGTGAGCTGTATTAAACTTCTAGCAGTGCATTCCCACGGTGCAAGACACTGGGAAGGAGCTGGGAAAGCAAACTTATTCCTGGACTCAATGAAGCCATGGGCGATTGTGTCTTCCAGTGCTCTAGCACATGTGCGGGGGGGTTCCAGCGGCGGGTCGTGGTGTGCCAGGATGAAAACGGATACACCGCAAATAACTGCGATGAGAAAAGCAAACCCATGGAGCAGAGATCGTGCGAATCTGGCCCCTGCCCTCAGTGGGCCTATGGTAACTGGGGAGAGGTGAGTGCACCATCCATCCTGGGCTCCCTGCCCAGGGCAAGACTTTCATTAGCACGTGGCTGAAAAATGGGAGAAGAGAGGGGTACTGTGGTGGCATTCATTAGAAAGATTGGAACTTGAAGGGCAGCCTCTGATAAATGAATGGACCTGAGCAACTGCTGGGTGGTGGTTTTGTTTCCATTTGTCATGGGAAAACTTTCTTCCCAAAAGTAAGTTTTGCAAAAATGAAGATTTTTTTAAGAGAAGCCTACTTTAACTGAAGACTTCTTTTTTTTTAAAATAAAAGCACTGCTCCCTTTTGAAAATTATTCTGAGATGAGCAATTGGAGATGTAAACCTCCAGTATCACACTGAGTCAGCCAATATCATGGTGGAGCAGCATGAACAGCTTTAGGGGGAGAGAAGCTGAAGCAGCTGAAGGTCCATCTGAGGCTGACAAGGGGGATTTGGCTGGAGTGGGTTAGCTGGGAACAGAAATTACCATTGGTTTTTTGAGATGCTAGTGCTTCGGGCAGCCAGTGGGCAGTATTTTTGCTGTCCCGACGGTGATTGCTCTGTCCTCTGCTGACTTGCAGTGCACGAAGCCATGCGGGGCAGGGACAAGGACACGGCTAGTGGTGTGCCAGCGCCCTAATGGAGAAAGGTTTACGGATCTGAGCTGTGAAATCCTTGACAAGCCACCAGACAGAGAGCAGTGCAATGTGCAGGACTGTCCTAGAGATGCTGCCTGGAGTGCTGGTCCTTGGAGCTCGGTACGACCATAAACTCTTTCTCTTTGTGAACCGTTTTGTAGATATCCCCTAACAACAGATTTAATTTGCTTCAAACCAAGGTGCTAATGCTTCATGTCTTAAAACTGCACTTACAGAGGATTATTTACCATATATTCAGAATAACACCTGTTCAGGAAGGGCTTACATTAGGGGAGCTTGAGTCCTTTAATTTAAAAAGTACTTTCTGCCACCTTTGTCCATTTCATTACACTGTGCAAGTGCTGTGCGTTAAGCATCTTGGTTCTGACTGAGTTTTTGCATATGGATTTACACCTGGCATTTAAGCAGTACATTTCCATTGAAGTTAAATTGATCTGCTCTTTAATGATTATACTGCACTGTGCACCTACTGGTTTACCAGTCGCATGTTCTCTGCCAAAAGCAAGATGAGTGGGGAGAATGTGCTAAATGGCATCAATTTCCAGGCATGTATAAGTGTGTATAGATGTGTGTGCACGTCCCTACCTGCCCACACACAGACCTACATAGAAACACGTGTGCACTCACACCTGTGCTCCGTTTCTGTTCCTGTGTATATAATATGACTGTGATGTACAGTGCAAAGGCACCGGTAAGCTATTCTCCTGCATCTCTCTGGTTCTGGAGAGTAATTGTCTAGCCTGATCTCCAGCTGCTGCTCTATCACTAAGCCAGGAAACGATCAGCAAGGTGCTGGAAGGCTTAAAACTGTGGGAGTTTCCCAGTAACAAAATACTATTTGGAGCAGTGGTGTCTTACATTGCCCCTTTGCCGCTGGAGAAGTCTGCTACAGAGATGCTCTTGTGAGGGCAGAGCAACCCTGAACCGCAGGGTTGGGGTGCTATTTTGGGTGCCACACCTTTGCAACTCTCCCTGCCCAGAGCAAGAACCTCTGCTCTGAATTCTGCACGAAAGCAAGTGCCACCTGAGGCACTTCTGGAGCTCTGGAAAACTACGGACCTGTATGTTTTGGAGTGGCCTTTCAAGCAGATGTCAACCTTTATTGTGTATTTTGTTATAAAAGCATTTGAAGACTTTTTTTTTTTTTGTTAAATCTGATTCAAAAGCACTTTATAGGAAAAGAAGAAAGAGGCCTGTTTTTTAATGTACTGGACTTCTTTAATTGTCACAGTTTGAAAAGTCATCTTCCCAAAAGTTGCTCTCCTTCTGTGGGTGCTTTCAGTAACACGGATGCCTTCAGTAACACTCCTCAATATTTTTATCATACCTCAGTGAGTTCTGCAATAGCCATTAAACTGCTGAACTGGTGTTTATCCAGTGCTTCACCAGAACAAGAAACAGTGCTATGAAATATTTGAGGTGCTAATGTACCCCTTGTCCATCAGCCTGGCTGGTGCTAAGGACGAGCGAGGTGAGGTAAGCAGAGGTAGCGACGCGTGTGCTGACTGCCTGGCACGATTTGCCATCTGGGAGGTGCTGCCAACCTTGGTTTACCTGTGCTGGACCATTTGCAAGAGCCAAAGGTGTGGACAGAGTTGTGTTTCATTCTGGTGTCGCTCAGCCTCTTTGCGGCTGTTCAGGAGCAGGCTCCAGGGCTGCGCCTGCTTCTCAGTGCTGGAAGCACAGGGTGCGGTCCTCTAGTCTGATTTTGGGTTGTTTTCTTTTCACCCAGGAAAAATTCCCTTGGCTCCACTCTGTTGTGTTAGTCTCAGTGGGTTGTCCTTGCTCTCCTGGGAGCAGGTGGGATGTCTGGCAGACAGGTGGAGGGCAGGGACACCCTGTCCTGCCTGCAGTGTCTCCTCCCAGCTGGCGCAGGGTCACAGCCCTGGGGAAGGGGCTGCAGGGCTGAGCCCCAGTCATTGCCATGAACTGATTTGATTTTTCAGTCTCATTTACCAAGGTGTCCTTGGGCTCTGACACAGGGCACCAAGAGCTGTTTGAAGACTGAGAAGTACCTATGGAGTCCCCAGGGCTTGGTGTCCCTCCAGCAGAGCACTCCATGTGTATGTCTACCTCGTGCTGCTACTGTAGGTAGTAACGGCCAAATTTTTCTCCTTCAGTGTGGTATCACCTGGATTTGCTTTAGCTCTGTCATCTGTTGCAAACATCATTCTGTAGCTGTACATGCTTCATCTCTTGGGATGGAGTGTCACTACCATATTTTTTTGGTCACTTTTGAAACAAGAGTATAGTATTAGCTGAAACTTTTCAGCAGTATGGATTTATGTATTTATGTAAAAGTGTATTTATTTTTCCAATATTGTTATTTAATTTTATATAAATATTGCATACATTTACAATGTTTAATGTTAATGTTGAACAGTGAAAATTAAAGGCAAGTAGAATGTAATCATAAATGAATTTGTATAACGATTTCTTGAGTCTTTTGCTAAATTCAGATAATTTATTAGGTTTGGTAACTTGCTAAATTTTCTGAAACGGTTCTGCAATGTTCCATCTTTTAACTGGTGTTTCTTTTATTTGCTGTGTTCTCCAACAGAAACTGTCATTCTCAATGATTAAACAAACACAGTTAAAAGTGTATGAATTACAAAGTTTGGATAACTAATTTCTTGCAATCATCTGACTAGCTTAGCCTTACCTAAGTTTCAGTGAAATTAGTACTATAAAATTGAAATTATAGTAAAAAAATTAAAGCAGAGAGAGTCCGAAGCATCCAACCCGCAGTCCTAGGGCAAAATTCCACTGGGATTTTTTACAGTAAACAAGTGATCTTTATCTGTCTGGTTAAACCCAGGTTTGGAAGAGATAATTAAATGGATAAACAGCTTGTATGTGTAAATGATAATTTTACAACAGGAGATGGGTGAGATATCTTGTCATTATAATGTATGTCCAAGGAGGACTAAGAGGAGGTAACACTTTATTTCCTTGCTTATTTAAGAACATGTATTTACCCATTGCAGAATTGTACACCATGTGATAGACCTGACCTTCTTATTAAAACCATGCTTTAGAAAATGTGCACAGACTGTCACCAGAATACAGAGAGTGTTTTTTCTCCTCTGAATGCTTTATGGTATGAATGCAGATCTCCATACACCCTCTTGAATACCGAGAGGAAATCTTGCCATGTTCTCCAGAATGAGGGAGATGTTTTCCAGCGAGAATTACCTGTTGCTTCATTTAAAACCCGAGGTTTGGTTTTAATAAATATACCCATATATGTACCACATATATAAAATACATGCATAACCTCCCTTAGAACACCTGTCTTGAAGCAGATTTGCTCCTTGCAATAATCTCTGATATTTTGAGTTTGCCTTAATATCCAACTGTATCCTGATACAATTTATGAATAATACTGCATTAACTTGTCGTGGGCTTCTCATTCTTTCCAAGTCAGGAAATGGGCACAGATAAGGTAAAACAATTATATGTCACAGCACCCTGGTTCAGTTGGGTGAGTCATTTAGGCTTCACTGCATGGGGCAGTGATCACTGGACTTTGCACTCTGGAAAATGGGTAGGTGAGGTTTAGATTTATTTGGGTTTTGTTTGGTTTTTTCCCAAAAACGTATTACAATTTTAAAAGTAATCTGCCTTGTCAAGTACTTGTCAGACTTGGGTATCTGAAGTTCAAGCTCCTGGTGCAGTGATTATGTAGCTCTCAGTGCTCCCCAGCTCTTTATCCTGTAGGCAGAGGTGCTGGTATCAGAGTCTTTGAGGGCCTTTTGCTCTAATGAAGAATCAGAAGCTTACTGACAAATAACTAGAATCTTAACCAGCTAAGCTCCAAACTCTGTTATTGTGGATGCGAGTTCAGGTTTGGGCTAGGACAGCATTGGTTTAATCCCTTGGCAGGAAGCTGGTGGCATTGATGGCTTTGCAGGGTCTTTGGCTGCACACAGGGACAGAGCAGCAAAGGGTCCCTGAACTGGGTGGGAAGGGGAAGAACTGCCTGGCCAACATCTGTGTCAGGCAGCTGGCGCTCCGGAATTTTAGTCTTAAAATTTGTGTTAGTGGAAACTTTGGGTTATTTGTATTTCATTCTGTCAAAGCCCCAACATGTTGTTTGCAAAATGCCTTCCCCATGCAGCTGGCTCAAAATAGGCTGTTCAACAGCAATATTCTCTGTGTCGTTGTTCTGATAATGTTCTTAGCAGGCAGGATGTCAGGTGTTGCTAAGGCAGAAGTGATAACCAGGGACAGATTTGGTTCCAAGTGTATATAACTCTGCTCCCTTCTCCTCCTCTGCAGAAAATGAATTTGCTGTGACAGCAGCATTACTGAACTGCTGTTGGGGTTTTGTTTGAAGTGTTTCAGCCTATTGCTCCTCTGAGGCAGTGATGAGGGATGCTCATGCATCTCTCTCCTCACCCCAGTGCCCACAGCTAGTGGCTCCAAGGCAATCACCAGTGGGCAAAGCCAGACGTACCCAGTGCCCAGTAGAGGAACATCATTTTTTTCATCTCTTTTTACCCCAAAATCTCCAATTTTTGTTTTCCTTTCCATTTTTATTTTTTGCCTACTCTCACCATCTTTCATTGCTCCTTTTGTTTCGACTTAAATAAGGAGAACTATATAGGTATACTTTTGTTATCGGTTCTCTGTCTCGTCTTTGCTAGTGTCTGTGCTCCATTAGCAGGAAAACAACCATGGAAGCCCATTAGCTACACCCTGCAGGTGAGGGACCACCCTGGGGCCCTGTGTGCTTAACACTGAGCCAGCACTTTATTGATTTGTGGATCAACTCCTCACAGGACTGATTTCCTGCAACTTAAAGCTCAGCTGTTGCAATCCACTCTCCCCCTTGCAGGCCCCCATTGGTCTTTACACCCCTCATGACCTGTTAGCCTGTTGGAGAAGTAAAAGGATTGGTCAGCAATGTCCCTTCTGACCTCCCTAGTTCAGTGACTGAATGCTGGGGAAATACCAGGGAACAAAGCTGCAGAGAATCTCATCTGCTGTCCTTCACCAGCCTGTCCTGTTGCCACTGCCAGGACAGACAGGAGCTGAACCAGTGGTTAGACTCAGGAATGAGCTGCACCAGTGGTTAGGCTCACAAAGGTTATTTTCAAGTGTCTTTAAAATCTTCTCGTCCCTTTGCCCCCAGACAGTGCCTCTTTTCTCCAAGTTCCTCAGAGCACTTTCCCACACAGAGCAGGTAACTCCATTGGTATTCACTGATATTTCTAACAGTGAGTACAGCAATATAACCCAACCCATGCTTCTGTCCCAACTCACTTCAAAATGCCTCTCTCCTCCCATAGTGCAGTGTTTGGCTGCATTCGGGATGCATCTGTGATTGCCTTTTTACATCTTCTCTCTTACACGTTTTCTCAATGGAATAGTCATTTTCTAGGCCTGAACTCAAACAAGAAATGGTGAGGCTGCTGTTCAGCAATGACTGGCTTCAATCCTTGTGTTACGGGTGTCCCATACCTGGCTGCTGGTCCTGTAAAGCCTGCAGACCTCCTGCACATCTGCACATGCCCACACAGGAGAAATAAAGCAATAAACAAAAGGGTAATTGCTGGGAATATTTGTCTCCCAAAGCACTGGCTCAGAGTACAGGAATGCCTTAGACTACAAGGGACGCATTGGAGCAGTAATGCACTTTCAAGGATGAGCTGTGAAATGCAGCATCTTCAGGCAGATCCCTGAGCTGGGTTTTGGGAGGTCTGCCTGTGGTTTTGCCCGTTTTCCAGAGTCACACTGTATACCCCACACTGCAGTCATTGCTGTTGCTCAGATCCTAGGGATTTAGAAACAAGGATGTGTAACAATGAGGGACACTAAGCACAAAGAGATTTACTGTGTTTCTAACTTTCCCAGTGACTGATTTGTGCAGTTACTAAGAAAAAATGATGTAGTCAGTCCTGTTCCAAAGGCACTTAATGCTGTATTCATATTTTAATTTTACTAGCTCACAGGGGAGGTGAGTGAGCCAGCAGCATGGATGAAAATCTGTCTGATGCCCAAGACCATATGTAGGGTGACAGTATTTATCCCTAGGGCATTACGCCAAGATTTTTTCTTCATAAAATGGGAGAGCAAGGAGCAGCTCAGTGCTCCTACAACCCCCCAGTGTGATGCACACCTGTGAAACAGGGCTGACGTTCCTGTGAGAGCTCTTTACTTTGTGTTTTACTCCATCCAACACGGAGAAATCCTATTCTGGAATGGAATGTCTAAATGGCATTATAAATACCACTGTTCACTAAAAATATGAAGTGTCAGTTAGCTGAGGTGCCTTGCTGCTTCAATCAATATTCTCCTAAAAGGGCCACAGCATGGAAAATAGGCTTCATCAGTACCTTCCACATCCCACTGTATTGGTGTCCTTGGGTCGCTCACACATCTCCTCCTAGTTTGAGGAAATGCCATCTAATGCCTCCCTCCCTGGAGAGACCTGCAGTGGCTGTATGGGGCTTTTGCTTGTTTGTTGTTCAGGGTAAATAGTGTCAAGCAGGGCAAGTACACAGCTTTTAGGAGAGCTTAGTGTGCTCACAGCTCTGCTGATTTCTGTGCCTGGTCAAGTCTTTGTATGTGGTATAACAAAAGGGCAGGGAAAAGATGAGGAGAAGATGCTGCTTACTAGGTGAGTGCTGCAGAAGAGATGCATGGCTTCCCCTATTGCAGTTACCTCTTTCTTCCCATATATCGTGTGCGGTTTCCCAGCTTGGGGAAATTATTGTATTGACTTTGACATTCAGGGCCTTAAATCTTGCAAGAGTTAAAGGATTCAAGAGTATCCTTTCCTCTGGGCAATTTGTGCTGGAGCAATGGGCTCCAGACACACCAGCTGTTTCTTCTGCTGCAGAACCTCAAATCAGACTCTTTTCTCTGAAAGATTTTCCTCTTTTTTTCTGTTGGTTTTTTTTTAAACATACTATGAGACATCATCTGAGGTCACTCACCAGTCCCTGCAGCTGAGTTTAGTGGTGGGAAGGTGAAGATTTAGTGGATTGTTTCATTTCTCCCTTTTGCAATAATGACTTGGGAAGCTCTGGGCCTGTGCTTTGAGACAAGACCAGAGCCTCTGGAGGATGGAGACCCTGTGGGCACTGCAGATACAGGGCAGGCCAGCATAGATGTTCCCTCTTGCCCATGCCCAGGGCCAGGGGAGCTCCTTGGGAACACTGGGGCAAAGCCTGCTCTTGTTCACACTGGAGGCTGCCCTCCAGCTCCAAGAGAGCTGGACACTCAGAACTGGAGCTCAGAACACTTCCACAGGGGCTCTGGGCAGTGCTCACAAACATAGTCAGACTATACATTCCAAGATCCCTAATGTTCATGCCTTTTTTTTTCAATCACCCCATTTCTCTGAGGAGTCAATTTCGATTAAACATTTCTAAAGCCTCTTCCAAAACTGTAGTGCAGTGCTTTGGTGTGTTTTGCTCAGGTGTCTGGTCCACTTGCCCTCTGAATGTAGAGACTCCTCTTCCCTTTTAAATGTACAAGAATCACATGTATTTTCTGGCCATGCACCAGCTAAGATCACCATGACTGTACACACTCAGCACCCATGTGCCTTAAGTCATGGCTCCTTAGTTTGTCAGGAAAGGAAGGCCAAGCTGGGTGACTCCTGCCCTGCACGTGTCCCCACCAATGCAGATGGGCACAAGACCGTGCTAAAACTCATCAGTGGGAGAAACAGGGCTTCAGAGCAGCAATAAATATTGCCTAAACATCTTCTAAACTGCTGCAGCCTTGCTTTCAGCTTGTTTCACTGAAGCCAAGGGAATTACCTGCTGAAATACCTTGTTTGTGAAGCTAATTTAGTTAGGATGCCACAGAGCCTCTGTTGCTGGACAGCACACAAAGGTTCCAGCATTTTAGGACTCCTGGTAAAGGTGCAGCTGGTGAGGAAGGATCCAGGCTTTCCTTGGTGGTGTTGTCTGTTGATGTCCTTTGTGCTCAAGAGACTTCAGAGGTGTAGATGTCACAGGGATATGGTTTCAGTATCTGACAGCAGCAGTGTTGGTGGTAGTAAAAGGTGACATAGACTAATAGGCTGCTGAAAGATGACTATGAGGATACATTGCTGGGTTTGCTTGTAGTTGGAAAAGTTTGCTGGCATCCAGGAGCACAGCCCTCTTGGAAAATGGGTGTAAAGCATTGGAGGGCTCTGTTGCTTTTCTGCTACTTTTCATCCAGCACATTTTGTCTCAGATTGTTGGAGAGAATGAACCAGGGCTTACTTAGAGCTGCTGACTTCCCATAAAATCCTTAATGTGGGGAAGTCTAAATCTACAAGGATTGATTTTCATTTCCTCCAGAAAGTTGCTCCTGGCAGAATCTGATAATGCCATTTTTAGTCTAATCCTTCCCAGCCCTGCCCTGGGTGAGTTATCGGAGCATACCAATCTTTGGGAACTCATTTGGTGATCACCATGGTTTGCATTCATTATCTTAAATACCTCCCAAATCGTCGGCTGATGCACAGTGGGTCTGAAAAGTGGTCTGACAGCATTTTCTGCAACTTTTCACGTCTGGGGGAGTGTTCCCAGGTTCTTGCTTGGCATAATTCTTTCTGCCCTTTGTGGAATTACCCCTTCAATGCAGAAAGTTTACAAGGAGCAGTCATTCAGTTTCTTCTTGACTGCTCAATGGTGCCTTTTTTTTCTCGCCAAGATTTGTTCATTTGTGCCCAGGGCTGTTGAGTCCTGTTGAGGTTGGACTGACCCCACTCCCAGAAATTCACCAGAAATTTTGTACAATTTTTTAACAGATTTTGAGCATATTCTGGGTTTTTTCCTGCTGCCAGCCCTGTGAATCAAGTAGCAGCCTTTCTATTTTAGAGGTCTTAATGAATAAGATACACCCTCATCTTCCAAACGATCAGACCAGGAGATGCAGAAAGGGTTATTTTAAAGCAATTTGCACACACTTGGTAAAACAGAATGATCACCTCCTGAACTCTGAAACAGAAAACAAATTTTTTTGTGGAAACAAAAACACAAGCAGAGCAGAGCAAGGCATTGCAGGAGATGTTTAGCATCGTGTTCTGACCTTTATGGAAACAGTTGATATGGAAATACTTCTGGCATATTTATTTAAACTTTTTCCTTGCATTTATTTCAACTAGGCAGTATATTTATTTGAAAATATCAGCAGCATGCCAATCTCCAGTTCTTGGCATGTTAACAACACTAATCATGCAATAAACATAAAGCCCTTAAATCTGTGCTAAGTGCTTTGATCCTAATGCTCTTAGGAAAGTCCTTTTGTTTTTGTTCTCCATGTAAAGTACCAGGTGTGACTGTGGTGGGTTTAGGTGATAATAAAGATAATAACAGGGGAATAATAACAAGACTTTTAGAGTGATGGCTATAGCTGATTTTTTTAAAATACTATTTCTCTATTATTTTATGTGCCACAAACTTTTTGGTGTGTTTTTTATAGAAACATCACAGTGTGTTGTTTTCACACCCTCCTCCATGCCTGGCTCTCCTCCCAGTTTCATCCAGGGGTGCTATTTGCTGTTGTGCCTCAATCACAGGCTGCAGACAGCCTTTCAGAGCAACATTTTCCCACACTTAAGTGAAGGCAGAGGCAAGTTTACCGCGGGTATGCCCAAGTGCATATGATTCTTGACTCTAGGAAGCTGGTTAGTGAAAAAATTCCATACAGTACCTGCCTACACCTTCAGGGCTGGCTCAGAGATGCTTAAAACTGATAGAGGCTTTTCTGTTGATTCAGAGAGCCTTGGATAAGGTGAGGCTGTTGTTCCAGAGACCCACCGTCTGTCAGCAGTACTTGGAAGCATTTTCTGTGGGGGATGTGGGAAAGGAAAGAAGTCAAGAAAAAGAGGAATGTGAAGACAGTGATTTTGTCAAATGTTTTGAGGAAGGCAAGGTCAAAGCTTACCTCATTGTGGTACTGTTATTGGTAGGTACTGTAAGCAGGCAGCATTTGCAGCCACAAAGAATCCTGTTAATGAAATGCAAAGCTTCTCCAGAGTCCAAAATAAATGATGAGGCTGATGATGGTAGCTGGGTGTAGCAATTCCCTGACTCACATGGCATTGAGATGCAGCCCACTATTAAATTATGCTTTGCATGTGGCTCACATATGCTTAAAATCTATGTGCCAGATAAAAGTTGAATACCTGAGATGAATTAGATGGCAGTTATTAAGTAGACCCTTTGCAAAGGAATTTTCAGTCTCAGATACTTGGTTACATTAGAAAATCCAACCTTTCTTTTCTGTCAGTGCAAATGAGATCATATCTCAAATGTGCACAAAAGCAAATGGGTGGTTTGGATCTGAAAATGCACAGCTGCCTAACTTTGATTTATATTAAAGGCAGACATAGAAAATATTAATTCCAGCATCTTGGGAATTACATTTAAGTATTAACAAAATTAAGCAAATTATGCCTCGACCTCTGAGTGCACCGAGGTTTGCACACAGACTTGTTTGATCATGGGATCACAAGATAAATGTCAGAATCAGGCTCCACGCCAAAGTTAAGCATTTTGTAGAAGGGGAATAATAATTTTGGAAATAACTAGTACGAAATTGTTTGTTAGATGATTTATCAACCAGCCTCAGGTCCCCAGAAAGGTGCTTGCACTGTTGCACAGTGTGGTTAGTCTTCCTTTAGGATAAGTAGTGGGATCCAGTGTATTTTTTTAAATTAAGGATGTTCTGAGGTGTACCAGCTCAGGATGTGGGGCATGAGAGAGACCTGATCAATGCTATAAATTTAGTCTTTAACTTTGGCTGTCACAGAAAAGTGGCATAACCTGCATGGAGAGTGTTTACCAAGGAGCACTTGAATTTTTGCTTAAGTGTCAGTGTTGGTGTTTAGTCCAAAGACAGTAAATGGATGAAAATATTAGAAGTTTACAACTGGGTTTTGTAGGATGTGACATTTCTGTCTTGCTGCTGATGTTCGTTGCCCAGGGAGAGAAGTAGTAGAAAAAATTAACTTCTGAGGAAATTTGAAGGCTTATAAAAATAGGGTAACATTAGCTTGATCTTTCTTCTGTTGATGCTAAAGAAAAGAAGTGAGGTTTATGGATCTGGGTAACTCGTGAAAGTTTTGTTTTACTGCAAGGGACAGCATTTCCTCTGTTTTTCAGTGCAAGGTTGAATGTTGCTTGTTGGGTTTTTTGGCCTATCTTCAAATTGGATGTGGGCTCAGGAAAACTCAGAGGCAGCTGTCCCTGCTCAGCCTCTCAGAGAAGCATAATTAATGGCTCTTAAACCTGTTAATCACACAGGACCTCAGTGGTCTTTTGTCACTCTAACACTCTTGCAGCAGGAAAACAACCTTTTTCAGGGCATTGTTTATACAAGCTTTTAAGCATCAATGTCTGGTTTCAGAAGCTACATCCATTTCTCTCCACATTGGTCTGAACTTTTCAATTTAGAAACAAGTTACTGCTCTCCCACTGGTTCTTTGTGGGCTGAATGAGCTGTAGGTAGGGCTGTAATATAAAATATTCACAGATGTCAATATTGGAGGCCAATTATTTAGGTTTCAAATGTATTTATAGGCTGGGAAGAGCTTGAGCTGTAATATATTTCTTGGGAAATGTACTGATGGAGTGGCTCCAAAATGAAGGTCAAAGCCTCATTTCTGCATATTTTCTCCATTCTGAAAAGAAAGCAGAACATTTTATATGGAGAGATGGTTAAAACAGTGTGTTTGCTCTCAAGCTTAAGACGTAGCATGTAATGAAGAAATTGAAGCTGAGTCTCTGGGTGCATCATGCTGAGTAAGAGGCTTGTTCTACACGAAACTGTCATATTAAATTCATGTCATGATTCCAGACCCCTTTGATTCCTAAATCATTGGAGGAGACTAATCTGAAATCAAAGTGAAGTTGCTTGGGGTTTGCACGCCAGAAGTGGTCACATTTGAGAAAGTTCAGTGAACCTGCAGAGGGAGGTTGAAATTAGTTGCTTCACTACAAAGCTTGCAGCTAACATACCTGCTGGTTTGCTTTTTGCTTTGATTCTCCAGGCTCTGCCTTCTTGCCACCTTCTGAGCTGTTTTCAGAATGCATAAATCTTAAGGATGAGCATGTCCTGGTTTCAGTCTGTTTAGTGAAGAAAAAAAAAGAAAAGTCTCACTACACTGGTAAAACAAACACAAGCTTTTGTACCAAGGACATGGAAATACTGCACTTTACTGCCTTGTCCTTTGTGCAGTTATTTCCCTCTGTGAAGGTGCAGAGCACACTTTACCCTCCTGATTTACCAATATTTGACATCCCTTTGTACCAAGGTAAATGGAAATGGTTCCTTTCAAGTTCTTCTAAGTAGATGCTGAGGGCTCCTGCCTTGATCCCTGTAAGATGACTCTGCTCCTTTGAAACCACTGCAGCAATGCCAGGAATCCAGCCTGTTATCCCTGCTGAATGTCAGCTGTTTTCTCGATTTTGATACTGGCATTCTTGCGGCTTTGACCAAGAATATCACACGATATTAAATGTCTGCCCTCACTGCAAGCTTTGTGTAGCCTGCCAGGGACCTGGGGAGGTGCTTTTTGGTCCAGCTAAAAGAAAATGCCGTGGGTAGCCACGGCCCCTGTATGAGTGTGAAAGCTGATCAGTTGTTACTTTATATTTACAGTGTTCTGTCTCCTGTGGAAGGGGCCAAAAGCACCGCAGTGTGTACTGTTTGTCAAAGGAAGGGAAGCATGTAGAAGAAGAGTATTGTAAACACCTTGCTAAGCCCAACGTGCAAAAGAAATGCAGAGGGGGCAGATGTCCGAAGTGGAAAGCAGGAGATTGGGGACAGGTGAGACATGTTGTGTACCCTTTTGCGCCTTTTGGTATTCTTCCTCCATCAAACTGGTTAGAGCCTGGTTTTCCAATCACTTCTGTCCTCATGAATTATTTAGGGATAAAAGTTTTGGGCCAGATCCTGGTGTAAAACAGTGTAGCTTCATGGACAGCAGTAGAGCAGCACAGATTTGTACCAGCTGAAAACATGGCAGCTTGATTTTGGTGTCTACCTGGAAGCAAATTTCTTGTGTTATATTTTAAGTTTCTGCTAGAAACATCATTAGTATATAATATTAAAGAGAATCTACTATTTATTCATGTTTTTAAAATCATTTAAATATCATATCTTAAGTAAAATCTTCCTTAGTTTGGAGAATTCTGAAACTAAATTTATTACCAGCTTCCTGGGAAAGCCTAAAAAAATAATCAGAACTGTTCATTAAAACTGTTTTTCACTCCCTTTGTTTCTTAACAAACTCATGGCTTGATTTTCCCTCATTAAAAAGTCAGACAGTGATGCAGAGAGCAGAGGCTGCTGGAAATGAGAAAGTACTTGGAGTTATTAATAATCTTGCTTGCTGAAAGCATACCTTGAACACTTGTTTTCCTGAAAATAATGTCTTTGTCAGCACCTTGAATCTGCTGCATCACATTTTTAACTCTGAACCTTGCTTTCCCCTCTACCTCATTAGCATGCTAATCAGCAGAATTATTGAAAACCCCAAACGAAATGAACTGTTAACTTGTAAAACATTGTGTTCCCATGCACTCTGTCTTTCAAATTTAGGTACAGAACACCCATTCTTGCTTTATTCGAGTTCCCTGAAAGACAAACCATTAATATTCCTACAGGCACGCATGCAAATATTAGGACTAGGACAGCATGCTGTTGATTAATGTCCACTAATAAAAAGGACAATACACCCATTAATGTTCTATGATTGTTTTCAGACTTGTATTAGGGATATTTTAGTCCTTACCTCTGGATTCACAGGATAGGAGTATTTGCCATTATGTGGGTAAAGGACTTAGTGTTCATTCACCGGGGAGGTTCAGCTACTGAGGTCTGGGTTCTTTACCTGAGGATGGGAGCATCCAGCCTCTGAAATCTGCTCCCATATTGGAAATTAAGTCAATATTATTACCTTTATTACCTTCAAGACTGAAACCTCAGTTTTATACAGGAGCCAGGCTGAAATGAAACACCAGATCATTAGACAGTCTTGTGATATCCAGTTTGCACCTTATGTTAAATGACTGCTCCTGAAAGCAGTTTTTTACAGTCAATAATTGTAAACACAATAACATAATGGTCTGTCAGTTGCATTAAAATACACTAATATTAATTGATAAAAGTAAGTGGTTTAAAATTCCCAGCTTTCCATTGCATGATGGGTGTTGATTTTATGATTAGAGAAAGGAACCCAAGTTAATAGGAGGATGAGGTGATTTATGGTCTGAGGTAATCTCTTATTCCTGGCCAATTAAGGAATATTTGTATGCTAATGGTAATGCTAAGAATGGGCTTTTCCTGGAGTAGCTCCTCAGCCAGGTTCCTGATGCTGGATGTGCTCAGCCAGCCAGCATCTTGCTTAGGGAAGAGGTAAAGGGGTAGAAACACTTATGCTACAATATCAAATTGGACTTTTTTTAAAGTCTTCTGAAATGCTGTGACATGGATCTCTGAGCCTCACTGGTGCTGGCAGCATTTTTTTGCCTGTGACAGATGAAGCGTTGGGGCTGTCAAGAGGTTTGGAGTGCTGGCCCTGAATCCCTTGTAAGGGGTGTTCAGGGCTTTGCCAGAGATTCAATGCCTTGGAGCCAAGCTGGATTTAGGTGCTGAACTTCTCATTAAGAGCATGAAACAGACAGGAGTTTGGTGCTCTGAATACACAGTAGATCAGGGTATAAATTGGACACAAAAACTCCATGTGACTTTCCCTATCACCAGTGCCACTGTTGCAAATAGGAACCATAATCAGTTTCCACTTAGATATTATCCAAAAAACCCCAAACTTTCTGAAGGTCTAATTGCCTCAGAAAGTTAATACCAAAGCTGAGCTGCTGTGAGCTGGCTGCTTTTTTCTCCTGAATAAACCAGCAAAAGTCTACGTGAGAAATAAGGCAAAGTTTTCCCATAAAAGTGCATCTTGGTATCACTATATATACACAGGACCTATTGCATTTACCTTTAGGTGTTGGAGTTTTTTGCCTCCTGGAAGAGGAATTACTCAAAAAATGGAGATTTAAAAATACAGGAGTGGTTAAAAATCAATCTCAGTCAGACATTGGTTGTGCTGGTGCTCCACTCCTAGGTGTTTTTCTCTTTGGATATTTTGTATTCAGAAGGCAATTAATTCTTTTCTAGATTGTTATGAACACACTTCCCTGCAGCAAAGCATTTTTTTATATATGTTATAATCAAAAGGGAAGAAAAAAAGGCTTTTTCTAAAAATGTGCTTATGTCTGCACTAAATGTCAGACTTAATGTGTTTGCTTCTCCTAAGTGGTGTCAATTATGGCCATTTACCTTTCATTTAACAAAAATACCAATATTTATTCTGCTGTCTGGTATTTGCATACTTCTGCTACAGGCTGAAATCCAGCCCTATCTAAAGAAAAACAGGTGGAGCATCAGGTAGAGCTCCTGGCACAGCCCAGGGACCATCCTCTCCCCAAACCCACGTGTCACACATAGTGCAGCCCCCATGAAAAAGCCACCGTGTCACTTGTGCTCTTTTATCCTTACCTGGGCTTTTTATGTGGGTGATAAATGCAACCCAAAAGATATGTTAGAGCATGGTAGGCATCCTGGTGTATATGTTTCTCCAAGTTTATGCCTTTATTCAATGTAAAAGTCCCCTATGGAATGTGTAGGACAAAGAGCACTGTTAATGCCAGGGAAGCAGCCGCATATGAGAAGCCTTTGCCTCGCTAGTGACGGAAATCTCACTGCTGCTTTCAAAAGCTACACAAAAATACCCCCACCCTCTCACAAATATCTGAAGCCAGACAAATATTCACAGTCAGCTTTCCTCTGGTTCTCTTGCCTTTATGGGGCAGCTGGATAGTAAAGCAAAGAGCATTATGGAGGAATACTCTACAGAGGAGGGAATTGCTTCCCCATTAGGCAGCACTTAATTCCCTGCCATAAGAAGACTTATTTTAATGGGTGTTGCAATAACAGGCTGTGAACTTATTTTCTTAGTTCCTGATATATTAGTAAGTAATATTAGTTCTTAAAAATAACTAATATTGGTTGTTAATTCAGCTGTGTTTTCAATACATACCTTTAATTTTCACATGCTTTCTTCTATAAATGCAAATTCTCTTTGCTCCAAATCTGTATAGTATACTTTAAGGTCTAGCCAGGAGGAATCTGCACCAGAGGAATATTAAGTACTGCTAAACATATTAGTGTGCAGTCACAACACTAAGAAATGTTGCATGAGAGAAAAAATAAACTGTTAATAGTATTGCAGTATAGATAATAATTTAAAGATGTATGAGAAACAGAGAAATTCAGGCATTTGTTGCTGCACCTTGAAGTTGGGAGAAATGTGCCCACGGTGTAATGAAGGAAATGTGAAATGCAGTTAATTTCAAAAAGACATTTGTTTTCACAAGCTAACTGTACTCCCTACCTTGGTGCATGTGCATGTTTAGATGCATGCTGAAAGAAATCCCAGCTGTATCACACCTTTCCCTCTCTACAGCGACACGCTTTCTTCTATACAATCCAAGTGTGCTTTTCATTAAAGCCCACTCTGTTTGTGGCATTTGATGTGTTTTGAACTATTACTTTTCTGAATCAGTGCCTGAGAAGCAATACTCAGAGTAATACTCAGACCTTGGCCGCCTCTGGAATGTCAGGGTGGTTTAGCAGTGCCACTGTTTGGCAATAAAAGGAGATTTTGCAATAAAAATCCTGTCCAGGAAGTCCTGACCCGACTGAAGCCAACGGCAAAAATTGCCACTGGCTTCAGATTCACAGTTTTCCCTTGCACAATGAAAAGCCACACCTGGAAGTTTGATCGATCATCGCTATCGATGCCGTGGAACCCAGAGCAGAGAGCGAACCCCCTGAACTTACCGTGGTGAGTGTGATGGGGAGCTCCACTCACCTTCTGTCCCTCCCTGCAGTGCTCTGTGTCCTGCGGCCAGGGCATCCAGCGCCGCTCCGTGCAGTGCCACGGCGGCAGCCCGAAGGCGGCCGAGGAGGCCGAGTGTGACCCGGCCAGCCGGCCACCTCCGCAGCGGGACTGTCACCTCCCCGCGTGCCCCACGCACCTCTGGGCAG
>WEIT01031397.1:96043-158779 GCA_013389985.1 Dryoscopus gambensis
TTGCAGCCTGGGGTTGCCAAAAAAAAAAAGAGGCAGAGGGAAGACTCGTGCGTGCTGGCTGGAAGGGGGAGCGGAGAAATGCCTCTGTAGGGTTAATTTATTGCTTTGTGCTGCCCTGTGTTTGGCTGGGACCTATGCAAATACTGAGCAGGTTTTGGGTAGGGCGGATTTGGGTCTCTTCCAGGAGACAGAGCCCTGCTGCGCTGCTCCAGCCTGAGCCGTGTTGCTGGAGGACTTAGGGAGCAGTGGTAATTCCCTCTTTCCTGCCCCATTACCCCAGCTCCACCTGACATCCCTATCCTTTCACTGAGCCCCCGGTCTCTGCTCTTTTATCAAGTCACGAGCAGTGCTGAGATCAAGTCTTCCATGGGAGATGATGCTTTCTGAGTGACCAGGATCAGTCCCCATCAAAAACAGCTCCTGAGACCAGAGCTGGGGATACAGCTGCTGCTGCAGTGGTTCAGGGAGTGACTCCATCTCTCCTGCAGTGTGGGCAGTGGGTGGCCTCAAGGCTGGTGGGCTGTAGGAGGATGAGGGGACTCTAAGCAGGAGGAGCCCTCCTGTGCACTGCCAAGAGGCAGTGTGAGCCTGTGCTGTGTCAGCCTTCAAGTGCACAGCAGGTTTTGGCAGAGACAGTTCAGACCAGACACCAAAATTGTTCCTTGCATTCTGGTTTTTTCCATTTTTAGCCCCTGCTTATGGTACCTCAGCCTGACGGGAACAGGACACGCACGTTTAGCTTCATTTCCCCAATCTCAGCAGTGCTGGGAAGTTGGCTTTATAATCCTGTGTAACCCAGCCACAAGTGCAGGAGGCCAGAGGGGGCTGTGCCCTCTCCCAGCTGCTTCCCAGTACACAAGGAGGTGTGATGGGAAGCAGCAGGAGGCAAAGCCAGTCTGGTCACACAGTTGTACCCGATGGAAACATCCCAGCCAGAAAAGGAAATGTAGGAACAGCTGAGGGGGCTCCAGCAGACTCCTTGCAATGAACTTTAGGTTTTACAGAGCCCATTAATTTCTTCAGCTAATAAATTTAAAGGCAGCAAAGTAGGTCACCAAACAGCATGTAGTGCCAGTCCTTACCTAGTGGTGTAATCAGCTCTGAAAAGAAACAGCTCCTGCTCCATCCTTTCATAGAATCTTAGAATCATTAAGTTGGAAAAGACCTCCAAGATCATCAAGTGCAACTTTCAACCAAATTTTGCCCTCTCTCCCTTGTTTTTGCAACTTCTCAAACCAGTTTGGAGAGGTGCCTGCCTCCACCCTTCCAAGCCCTTGATGGGATATGAATACTGATGTTTCTGAAGTTTTCCAGGACTCCCCATTGCACTGGGGAAATTTTGAACATATCATGGAGATTTTTTTTTCTCCAAAGGAACTTTAGTGGGGGGATGGACTGGAGGTTTCCTCACCCTCATAACTACTCATAAGTAACCATGAACAGGAAAATGCAGGAGCTGCCCAATGTGAGCTTGCCCCTTGGGCTGAATCCAAGCATTTCTTCCAAGCACTTCTTACTTTGTTCTGGTGTACACAGTGAAAAAAAAGGAATAGCATCTCCTCCCTGTCCGTGAGGAGGCACAGATTGCATTGGTATTCTCTGGGCAGGGAGCAGCAATGAACCTTAACTGACATGGAAGGCAGGATTTAAATAACATCCCAGTGCTGTCTGGTTCTTGATTTCTTATCTTTAAAGGGAATCTGTCAAGAGGGTTTGGGGTTTTTTAATTGTTCCTTTTTGTTATTGTTGTTGTTTAGAAAAAAGTCTTGGTCTTGACAGTGAGAAGGAATATGAAACTTACTGGAAACCATTTATTGCTCTGTTGGTGTATCACCTGTTCTCAGTGCCCTCACCAGGCAGAAGAAAGTCAACAGAAAGAGCCTCACTAATGTCAAAATAAAACTCAGACAGGAGTCACAAACTAAAAGGGGAAACTGGGAGAAAGAAGGGGTTTTTTCTTTAATATGAGCCTCTGTGGAAGGACAGTGCATGGCTCTGGAAGCTGCCATGCAACTCCTGGATCTTTGACATTTGCCTTTTGGGGGTAAATTGTGCCATCCTTGCCTGATTTGAATTACAGAGTTACCCAAGGCATGTTTCAAGTGTTCATGACGTGGGGGGTACATTTAATGTCTGTGTCAGATTGTTATTTTTTAAAAAAGAAGAAAACAATGAATGCTTTTGCAAAGCAATGCCTTTGGGGTTATTTTAATTATTGTTACTGCTCTTCTAAAACAGTTTCAGAAGTGCTTGAGATGGTCCTTAATTTGAACTGCCAGGAAAATAGTTCAGAATTTGGGAAATGAGGCAAAAAGACAAATATTGTCAAATGCCTGACCTGTTTATCAGATTTTGCTATCAATAGCTGTTATGCCCTGGCTGCACTGTTTCGTGAGATTTAAATCAGTCTTGAACATGAGATTTCATGCAAAATCTGTCACTGAATCAAAAGGAAAAATAGCCTAGCTGCACTATCTGCTTCCTACATGAATAACATTTTATAACCTTGGGGTGGCTGATTGGAATCTCTGCAGTGTTTCTCTTTGACTTAGTTTATGATGGTCTCACTGAGCCACATTTAATATTTCAGTGGGATTATTTTAATTGCCAGTTACCCCTAAAAAGTACAAATAATCAAACTTTCAATTTCTGATGATGACAAAATGCACAGAGCTGGCTCATGTTTATTTGGCCACACAACTGTTATTTGCAGACAAACCCAAATCAGGCTGGCCTGTGCTTGGGAATGTCAGTCTCTTATCAGCATGTGATGACTTTAAATGAGGATGGGCTTTTGATGTGATAGCTCTTCACTGCCAATGTCAGAAGATGCCTTGATGGCATAGATGCTTCACCCTCTTAAAGTGAAGCATGAGGCAATGTACTTTGCAAATTTAGGCTGAAATACACATTGAGGAGAGGAGACAAAATCAGGCTTGGTTCTTCCCACTACTTTCCAGGTGCCTCCTTTGGCTGTGAGGGACCATGGAACAATTCACCCTGTATTGCTGACCCCTTGCTGGGCTGGGAGATGCCAAACCAGAGAGGAGGGAAGCTTTGAGCATCCCGTGACCCCACTCCCACTGTGCTGCAGAGTCCCTCGTTAGGGAGGAGCAGGAAGGTCAGGGTTCAGGCTGCCCCAAAAGGTGCCTGGAGAGCTGTCAGGGAAGCTCCGTGATGATGGAGCTCTAGTGGAGCCTTATTCACACACAATGACCCCTTTTCAGTTTTTACTTATGTAATAGGGAGATAATCAGAGATGGGCAAATGTAGCTCACTTTGTGTGCTTTCTGGGGATATCACACTCCAGCAAATTCCTCCAGCCCCTGTAGGATCACCATGTTTCAGCACAGACCTAGAAGGAGCTTCCACTCCAAGGACTCAAAGCAAGAGAGTAAATAAGGTTGAAAGCACACAAAGCCCTTGGGGTCTTCTGGCAGACTGCAGATTTTGCAATGTTGACTGTTGCCTAAGAGCTCCTAAGTTATTCCTTTGGAATAAATGCTGCTTTGTGGAGCTGCCTCTCCTTCCCCATCCCTTTCCACTTTGCCTCAGTTCTAAATATTTACACCGAAAATGATGTTATGCTCACTGCTGCTCTCCTGGTTTGCTGCTGCTGCCACAGACTGATCTGATTTTTCAGTATTCTCAAATAATTTACAATCCTAGTTCTGACAGCTAATTACAGAAACAGGGCCATGACAGTGCCTCCATCTTGCAGTTAGCTGAACCCACTAAGATCTTGCTAATTGTGGGCCAGCCAGGAGAGCAGGAGCTGCTTCAGGGAGGCTGGAAATGATGTTTGGAGGGTGAGACTCTAAGTAGATTAAACTGGCAGAGCGTTACAAGCCTAGGTGACTTCAAACGGTGTTTCTGTACAGATAGGGATGGTCTGATTGGATGTTTTATCCTTTTCCTTAAGGGGAAGACATTTCCTACATGTTCTATAAAATGATTATTTTCATGCATTTTTCTCCTTGTTAATCCAGTTAGTTGAAAGTGTTAGAAGTCCATTACAGGCAATAACTTAAAGAAAATAAGGTTTTATCTAGACAGCTGCTCTTACATTGATTTATTTTGTTTTATGAGTGTTTTTTCTAAGATACTCTCCAAGGACAGCCTCACTCCCAGGAGCACAGCCTCACAGTCAGGCTGGTTTTTCCAAGACAAGCAGAGAAAGAACTGAGTCCTTAAAGTCTCTAAAAGGCCTTGGAGAGCAGTTGTACTTGGCTGGCATGGGTTGCTCTTAATATCAGGCAGGGCAGTGTTTAAAAGAGAATAAACCTGCAGGGCCGTCTCCACTGCAGAGACAAAGTTGTGTTTGAGGCCAGGCTGGGTGGAGCTCTGAGCAACCTGGTCTAATGGGAGGTGTCCCTGCCCACGGCAGGAGGCTGGAATTAGATGATTTCTAAGGTCTTTTTCAACCCAAACTATTATATTATGATTCTGTGATTCTATGTGCCCCCATGCCAGGGCAGAGAGCTGGGGAAGGGGCTCCCTCCACACCAGCCACAGCCAAAGGTGCAGCAGTGTGATTTTTGCAAGGGGGATGGTTGAGTTGTCATTCTCCAAACAGCTGTGTTTACTAGGGGCTGAAATAATGGGGATTGGCCCCTTTCTTCTCCCCTTGCCCTATCTCCTAGCCCAGCATGCCCAATCTTGCATCTCTTGATCCCATCACAGCTGGACCCCACATCTGCCCCATCCCAATACCTGCTACCTTGGTTTCTCCTCTCTCCTGTGGATTTGGGTTAGTACCTCCAGAGGAGGTTCTCCAGCAGCAGTTTGTCAAAGGCAGCAGCATCTGGCACAGCAGGGTCCTGGTTGAAAATTTTCTCCCAGGTGATACCAGTGACACCTTACAGAGGTTGCTGGGAGGAGGGCTTGCTCTGGATGCAGATCCATTCGCTGGAGTCCCTCAGGGGTTGCATGAGCCATTGTTTCTTACACACAGTGCACGAAGACGTGCGGGGAGGCGTCCCGGTTCCGCAAGGTGTTCTGTGTGGATGAGAACAAGCAGCTGCAGAACAGTGGCTACTGCGATGCCAGCAGGCGCCCTCCTGAGATGGAGAGCTGCGGGCTGCCCCCCTGCGAGTACATCTGGATCACGGGAGAGTGGTCGGAGGTGAGTCCCCATCCCCATCGCTGCACCAGGCCATGCTCTCCTCCTCTCAACACTGCCCTTGCTGAGGTATTGCAACCCAAATCAGCAGTGGCGGGGCAGCGCTGTGGGCTTTAATTATTATTTTTTGGTTTATTTCTGTATGCAGCCTCCCTGTTGGATAGAAAGGAGCAGCGCTGTGGGAGACTACCAGGATATTAAAGACTAAAACCAGTGTTCTCAGAGTCCTAGCTAATATCTGGAGGCAATATTCTTCCAAAGCACAGTGCATTCAGCACTCTCTTTGGTTTTCTTCTGGTTTATTTAACTTATTTTTTTATTTGGTTTTATTCCCATCCACTCCTGGGGAGCCCTGTGAATTGTGTAAGGGTCCAGGTGAGCATCATGGGGGAAAGGCAAGCCTGGATGTGACCACGGGGGCAAATACTTTCTCAGTGCTGTCTTTGCAGGTGCAAGGACCCAGAGTGAGGGAAGGCAAGACATTCACCCTCACAGCTGGGAGAGGGCTTGGCAAGGAAAATAGATGAGTTTTCCTTGTGGCAGGTGCCACATGCGGGAGGACCCCAGCTAATCTCAGCCTATTTCCTTCTGCAGTCAGTGAAGGATTATTTTCCGGTTGGAGAAACAGCAGAGGGAAATGACAAGGCAGCTGCTGACACAGCACTGATTAAAAACAAAAAACAAGAAAAGGGAAAAAAGAAAACATGCCAGGGCTGAGGGGGAGGGAGAGAGAAACCACCTGAGATAATGCAAGGAGGGAGAAACGCGGAGACATGAGAATATCTCAGAGCAGCCTGGTTTCCTGGGTGGTATCTTAAGAGAAATATTGTCAGGCTGGAGCCCTGGCTGCTCCTGGGCCAGGCACCTTCTACCCACTCCCAGTGCCTGGGAGACCACCTGGGAGTACTCAGGCCCATGAAGACAGAGAGGTGGAGAGGGCTCACAGAGCCAGAGCTTGGCTCTCCCCAGGTCCCACTCACCCCTTTAATGAGAATGGCAGAAGTGCTGTTTATCCTCTAATTACAATGCAAAATCTCTCATTCTTCCAGTTGCTGACAAGTACCTGCAATTCAGGGTCAACCTTGACCATTTTCTATCTCTGTGTGTCCCATGGGAAAAAAAACACCACCAAACCAAAACAACTAAATAATAGAGGCATTCCTGAGTTCCCAAGGATCTTCAGCTCCTTTCTTTGTGCTTAGGAAGAAATAATATGTGCCCAGGAGCCATCCTGGAGTAGGGAGTCCTGGAGCAGCTGTAGATCCAGCCCAGAGAGGAGCTGGGCACACAAAGATAGTGTCAGGCACCAGCCCACTTGTAGTAGCCACTTAAAATATTCATGGCTGGCTTAAATAGATAGCCGTGATCCCTTGAAGCAGTTTCCTGTGTTAAAAGCTGAAAAGCCTGGTTTCCTCCCCTCCCATTTTGGGCAGCCTTCCTGAAGCACGGGGTGCTCACTTGTATTTCCTCTGCCCACAGTGCTCTGTCACGTGCGGGAAGGGATACAGGCAGCGCCTCGTGTCCTGCAGTGAGATTTACACCGGGAAGGACCACTACGAGTACGGGTACCAGAACATGGTCAACTGTCCTGGCACACAGCCCCCCAACATCCAGCCTTGCTACCTCAGGGAGTGCCCCATCTCGGCCTCCTGGCGCGTCAGCAACTGGGGAAGCGTAAGTTTGGCAAATTTCTTTTTTAGCCAAAAAGGCCGGAACAGCCTGGGGGTTTTTTAGACACAGACTGAAGGTTTGGCAGGGGAATGTTTTAGAGCTACTTAAATTAATGTATGGAGTACTCTGGTGCAGCAGCAGCCCAGGTGTTTGTAGGGCTCCATACTTCAGACTGAACCCCTTCATATGGGGGAGTCCCAGCAGCTACAAGTAGAGTCATTCATGAAAATTGGGATGTGGCCAACATTTGTGGCCATGTTGATGGCCATGCTGAATGCTTAGTCAGAGAGTGGGGTCATTGCAGAAAACAAGGGGTTTGAAAGCCTTGTGCTAGAAGGATTGATGGGTCACTGGCAACTGCAGTGGATCCCACTTGGCCACATGTATGAGAAAGACTTAGGAGTCACCATTAGGCTGAAACACTGGTCATTTGAGCCTTAAAAGGATTTTTTTCTTCTTTTTTCCTTCCCCTCCTTCTTACAAATGCTGGGACAGGTCAGGGGAAAGAACTTGGCCTTTCTGCTAAAGTTATTTGTATTGAGCCTCTTCTGGGGCCTGAACTACAAGACCAGATTTTAGTTAAGGTGATAATATTTCACTTCTTAGGGCTTCTGACATTCTTTGAAATGTGATGTTTCTCCCATAAACTTAATTTATTAACCCAGCTCAGGCATTCGTAGGAATTTGTCAAACCTTTACAAGGCAATGAGTGTCAAGCCAAGTAAAACATAGTGGAAGTTGTCACAGTAACTGGCAAAGCCATTTGAAACCTAAGTTCCTCCTGCTCCATAGGAAGCTTAAGATCCTCCCTGTGAGTCAGTGCAGAGGAGTTACAGCAAAGAGCTCAGCCTCAATTAATTGGTATTTTCCCCTCAGAATTTAAGTGCAAAATACCCATTAATCCAACCTCACTTCAAGGAGCATTCATTTCAGAAAGACCTTTCTCCTCACTTTGGGCTGCTGAATAATGTCCCAGTGACTACCAAGTGCCATGACCCTTGTCAGCTCTGATTTTGAAAGGGATTTAATGTAAAATGCCATCACCTTTGATGGACAGAGAGAGTCCTACTCAGTGCTTTAGCTAAGTTTTATGAAACTGGGCTTGATAAAGAGTAAATGCCCAAGCTGTGAGTACCATGAGCCGTTGAAGACAGCTTCTTCATGGTGTGTTCCTTTAGACTAGTCATTTCTAAATGGATGAGCAAGTTCATTTTCTTTATAGCTTTACCTGGTAGCTGTAGAAAGAGCTGATTTTAATTTCTCAAGTACTTGAAAGAACAGGTTGTGGATGGGGAGCAAGATACTCCCACTTCTCATAGTCCACACTCAGTAGCTGGATGCTCTGCTGCTTCATAGCTCCAGTAACTGTAATTTCAGTTACTGAAAAAGTGTAATTAAATTAACTTTTCTACCCTTGATCTGGGTGGTTTGAGGTTGACCCAGTGTTTGCACAGATTTAGCCATTTTTCCAGCAGGTAAGGGGAGAGAAGATTTTGAGGCTCCATTTTTTTTTTTGTGCAATTGGCATAGAAAACAACAATCTTCCTAATGTGAAAAATAAACAATTTCACTTGAGCACATGGTTCGCTTTAACCAACTGCCTCATCCAGCAAAGTGTGCAAATGCTGAGCCAAGTATGGTAGTCTTGAAGTAATCAGTAATAATAAGGAAGGGATTAATAACCAAAGGGACTACTCAGTTGATTAAAATTAAGCCTGTGTTTGAACACTTCGCAGGATTGGAGTCTTTGCTGCTGTCTCTTGATACAAGGGAAACCATCTGTCTCTGTTCTTTCTTCTGGAGCCCAGAAACCCTTGAGATAGAACAGGAATCTCTGTCTTGTGTCCCGCAGTGCTCTGTCACCTGTGGAGTTGGGGTCATGCACCGCTCAGTGCAGTGTTTGACCAACGACGACCAGGTCAGCAGCTTGTGCCATGTGGACCTGAAACCTGAAGAGAGGAGGACATGCCACAATGTCCATGACTGTAAGTCTGCAGATTTACACCTTCTTTTGACGTTCTCATGGCTTCAGCATCTTTTCCCATCAAACTCGTAGAGATCTGCAGTATTTCCAAGCATTGGGAGCCATCCAAGTAAGCACTAAGGCGCTTCAGGGAAACCTCTTAAAAATAAAAAAGATGTTTTGATGCTTTGGAAGCTTCACAATGTTCCAAAAGAGATTTTGATGTACAGTTGTTCAGTGACTACAAGTATTTCTGTTTTGTTTCAGGTGAATTACCAAGGAGTTGCAAAGATGTTAAAAACCTCAAAGGTGTCACTGAAGATGGTGAATATTTCCTGCAAGTCAAAGGAAAGACATTAAAGGTGCATTTCAGCAACAGAATGATAGTTAATCCGTTTTCTAAAGGTTCAAGAGGACCCTGCATGTAGTCTTCACTTCCACTCTTGGATTTTCTGCCTTTGGTTGTCTCAGTGATGCCTTTGCATGTGACACAGTTCTCACTTCTCTCTCTCAGGTGTATTGCTCTGGGATGCAGACTGACAGCCCAAAGGAATATGTGACCCTTGTAAACAGGGATGCAGAGAATTTTTCAGAGGTGTATGGATACAGGTAAGAAATCCTGTAATCACGAACCTCACATTGTTTTTGTCTTCCATGGCAATATTTCCCAGTCATGAGTAGAAAGGGTTTTCTTTTGATTTAGATTGCATAACCCGACTGAGTGTCCGTATAACGGGAGCAGACGAGAAGACTGCCAGTGTAGGAAAGATTACACAGCAGCTGGGTTTTCCACCTTCAGCAAAGTAAGGCTGGACCTGAACACTATGCAAATAATAAGTGAGTAAAAACAGGGCCTTGCCATTAAAAAAAAATGTTTATTTTACACAAATATAGCTGTAACTACAAGCAAGCAGTAGTACTCTAGTGAGCAATATTCCTGAGAATTTCTGTTAAAAGCTGCTTTTAGACTTGGTCACCTGTTTGCTGCTTTACACTTGGAGACTGCAACTTGAATACATCAGAGATGTTAATTTTATTTCTCTGAAAAACAGGAAGGATTAAGGCAATTGCTGGTCTATCTGCTCTGCAGAATGAGCATTTGTATGCTCCCAGCAGCCCAGTGTATTTTGTGAAGGATTTTATTTTATTTCATTTGGTCCCCTCTTTTCAGACTCGGACACAAAGCCTAACCAGGGAGGATCTGCCCCACCCCGCCCCCCCTCCATTTTACTCAGAGAGGTGTCAGGAGATCCTAGTGCAGGGGTCTCCACCGGGTTGGGGATGCTGTTCCCAGTGGCCAGGGCAGAGGAGTCTCTTGGCAGAGCCAGACCACAGGGAAATAACTTGTGTTGAGAGCTGGGGACATGGATTTGCAGTGGAGAAAGAGTGTAGCTGTGCAATATGAGTAACACTCTGTCTCTTTTGTCATTCCTGTGAGCTGGGAGCCCATCCCACCACTAGAGACCCTGTAGCATCCCATAAGGTTATGGTTTCAGTCCCCCTGACTCCACTGCTATCAGTTTCCAGGAAATGTTTTTAAAAAGCATACTGCTGGGAGTTCATTCAGTAAATAGCTAAGTGGTTTTTAGCAAATCAAAATCCTTCCCTGTAAAACGACTCTTTATCTGATAAGTGGTTTTTATCACTTAATTTTCAAGACCTCCCAGTCTATCAATCTGTAAAAAGCTACTAATAATCCGTAAAAGCTCCTAGGTAAAGATCTCAAAGGAACCACCCTCGGGGAATTTGATACCAGCTCCCTTTGAATTTCAAAAGGAGCTGGGCACCTACCTCCGTCAGGCAAGAGCTATCTCACATCCCCATCTAAATGAGTCTCAGTTACTTCAGATCCCTCCAGAGCAAAATACTCCAGTTCCCTTTGAGAACCCGACCCCTGGGCTGGGGCAGCCAGGAGAGCAGAGATGTTGCTTGCCTTTGTATAAAAGAGAGATTTAGAAGGTGCTGTAGCCTTCTTGAAAGTAGGGAATTTTTTGATAGAGAAATAAACCCCAAGTCAAGGGTTCGAGTTTTGTTGTTATTTATACCTTGTTCCTAAATCACCAACGGATTTAAACTGAGCTGTAAATACTGAGTGTAAGTGTCCTGTTAAATTCGGTGCTCATGTGCTGGGAATCACATGTGGGATGAATCAGGAGATTTAATATTAAAAAATATGGTAGTCTTGACTTCATAAAAATATAGTAGTCTTGACTTCATACATTAATGTAGGAAGCCAGCTTTGGTGAATTTAAACATTAGCAAAGAGCATGTTTACATTTATTTTGTCTCTCTCCCTGCATCTTTCTTTCCGTGTTATTCACCAACTCTTCTCCACAGCAACTGATTTACAGTTTGCACGGACACATGATGGACGACCTGTTCCTTATGCCACCGCTGGGGACTGCTACAGTGCTGCCAAATGCCCGCAGGTATTTGACAAGAGCATTTAAGAGGAATCGGTGCCATTTGTTATGTTCAGGCCCTTTATTAATTACTGCTGATCGAAGCAGCCCAACTTCAGTGAGTGGCACATTCTTATCTCAGCGATCTGAAACTTTTCCCTTTGTGAATGTGAAGGAAGTAGTTTCCATTTTCCATGTTATCAGGCCAGTGGCTGGCTAAGAGACATTCCCTAGGGCCTCAGTAAAGGAGAAAAGGAAGAAGAAATAGGCTGTGGGGGGAGAACAGGGTTTTGCTTGCATAGTCGAAGATCCGGGGATCAGTCCATGACAAGGCTTGGTGGAAATGCTGGGCTGGGAGAGCAGTAGGGAGTAGATGCTTTTTGCAAGTCCGTAGGAGACAAATAACACTGTGTTAGGGATGGCTTGCTGCGTGTTCCCAGCACACCTGCCTTTTCTGGGGCTGGGGGATAAGTGATCTGTTTGGATAGCCCAAGGTGTTGGGCAAAGGACATTAACAGGAAGTCGCAGCAGCAGAGGGCAAACCTCTCCACCTCCTTCCCTCCTTGCTTTCAGAGCTGACACTTTCCTGCACAGCTTAGCGGCTTAGGGATTGACTCCTTACCTCAGGAATGCTCATAAACGTTAATATCCATGCACCTGACCCAGACAGTTTGCTCCTCGCAGAAAATCAGCATTCCCAAGGCAGCAAGTGCAAGGAGCAAAGCTAACAGCCATCTGGTACTGCACAGCTGTGCTGGGGTGTTCGTCAGCCTGGGGATGTGTCCGAAGGATCCCTCCGTCCAGAAATGGGCAGGACTGAAGCTTGCCATGGGAGTGAAGGGAGGGCTGGTGGGCTGAGCATTGGATGCTGGCATAGTCCTTAATCTTCCATCCATCTTTTGCATTTTGAGAAAGGGTAGAATTAAGTATTTTAAAGAAATAAGCAAATGGAAGGTTTTTATTTCACTAGTCTGGGGTGGGGGGGGAACAATGGAAAATAAGGAAAGCATGTGTGCCCTCTCCAGTTGAGGAGGGAGCACGGTGGCTGCAGCACATCCCTGAGGTTCCTTCCCGTCAGCTGCTGGAGCACGTCAGGCTCTGCAGTTTGCCATGGAAAAGCCAACAATGCCCTCAGCTGGCAGAGAAGCAGCAGTGCAAAACCAGGAAAAAACAGTGCAAAACCGGGATAAAGCAGTGAAAACCCGGGGGAAGGGCCGTTCAAAAGCAATCTGAAGCCCTCCTCTGCAGCCACCAACGAGAAGAAATTCCTAATGTGAGCCATGCTGTGTCCAATTGGTTACTAATGGTCAGAGCAATGGAAAACAAGAAAAACATTGCTGTCAAGATCCTGTTAGAACTAAAAGTGACGCCGTGATGTGCTGGGAGTCTGGAGCGTGGCATTTTGGGGTAACCAGGCTCTTTTTGTTTTTTAGGGTCGCTTCAGCATAGACCTGTATGGGACAGGCCTGTCCCTACGGGGAACAGCCAAGTGGCTCTCACAAGGGAATTATGCAGTGTCGGAAATTCAGAAATCCCCAGTAAGTTTAAACTTTAATTATGGCTATACCTGCTCATCAAATTTTTAATCGCCACATTGTCATTCATGGCAACATGTGCCAATAGAGACTAATAAAAAATTAACATCGGACATTAAAATGTTGCATGTAATTTTAGTGGGGCAAGGTCCTCACGGGTTTGACTCAATCAGAGTTATTGCAATTAATTAGTGAGCCTGATTAACTGTGAAGCTAAGAGCAGTGAGTGCTGTGGGGTAGATATATCCTTAATTAGTTGCCTGAGATGTCCAGCATGGAGTGTGCATCACAGGGCAGGGCAGCAGGACAGAGTCAGGACTGCAGAGCAGGGTTGGACCTGCAGATAGGATCTGGTGCCAGGCAGAGCCCTGAGTAGGAACTGTTCCCAAAACATCGCTGAAAAAGTGTGGAGGATGTGAACCTTCCTGCTGGTCTAGTCTGGGTTTATCTCCTTGGGACAGTCTCAAGTCACTGGAGTGCTGCAGGGGTACCATCCCCTGTCACTGCCTGTGGCTCTGCTGGCTGCAGCCTCAGGGTAAGCCAGGCAGCCCTTCACAATCACTCACAGCCAAATTTGTACTTACACTGCTTAATTTGCCTGCCTGTTAACACCTCCTGCAGTCACTGTGTGCCTTCACTCTGTTGCTTCTGTGTCATATTCTGAAATGGTAGAAACTCAGGATTGCTTTTTTGGCTGTTACTTCATGTGAGTCATCCCAATTGCCCCTGTTAAAACTCTCCAAAGGAGGTCACCATAATCATTTAATAAACACCAATTTGCAAAATATTCTCTCCTGTACTGCTTTCAGTCTCCCTGGCTCTGGGGAGCCCGAGTCTCCTCTGTGCTGGTGCTCTTAGAGGAGAATTGATGCTACTGGTCTGACCACGCTACAGGTAGAAGAGGACCAGCACAGGCCCAGTTCCAGCAGTTGCTTTTCTATTCTCCCCTTCTAAAAGGAGAGAGATCAATTTTGGGGTTGCAGAGAGCATCATGGCTGGCAGAATTAAAACAAACTTTAAGGAACAGCGGTGCTCAAAAATCTTCCATCACCTGGTGGCATCTGTCAGGTGCTGTTCCAAGGGTGTAATTGCCTGCAGGAGCAGAAGAAAGAACCGTGTAGTGAGAAGACATGATAGCAAGCTGCTGCAGTCACAGATCAATAATGTCAAGGGCAGGGTGGAGCTCGTTTAAAAATAAATGCTTTGTGCAAGCTTGTTGTGTGCTTTAGTCCAATTTTCTGGTAATTGCGGGTTGAATTGAGGGTTGAATTGCCCTCAAGGACTGTCTGTCCATTGTAATGACCAAGAGGAGAAAGACTCTGCAGAGGTGAGATAAGGAAGGCCAGATGGAGGTATTAATCTCCTGACTCAAGCCCAGAGTTGCAGCCTGCTTGCTGGGCTCACCTAGAGACCAGGTCAGCCTCAGGACCACTCTGTGTTTTCCCCTTCTGGCTGTGGGACGGGGAGGAGGGTTGGCACCTCAGCAAGTGACACCACCTCACCCCATCACTTTCCCTTCTCTCTTGTCTCTGGAGCCACTCCAGGACTTTCATTTCCAAGTGGATGTTTCCTGGTATTGCCTGCAAATACCCTTCCCATGCCCTTCCCACACTTGGGCAGAGCTGAGGAGTTGTTACTGCCCCAGAGTAGTTTTGCTCTTGCATGAGCCAAGTTTTCTACTCATCACTGTTATTCACTGTGGGGCAAACTGGAGAAAGCAGATACCCTTGAGATACCCTCCAAATGGCCTTCTCCTTGGGCAGCTTTCAATTCAATAAATCAAAATTACCCTTTCCTATTTGTGTCCACCATCTGACCTGGTAGCACTAAAGACAATTACATATGTGTATATTTGAATACAGAGGTGATTTTGTAGATTGATCTGGGCATAATTTGTTTTCTTTCCAAGCCATTTTCTATTAAAAACCCTGACTCAAGTAACCCAGATCTGGCCCTTCTGCAGCATGGAGCTCCTGAGCTCGTACTGAGCTGTTATTTCTGATTTTGCCTGCAGGATGGTACCAAAGTAGTAGGAAGATGTGGTGGTTACTGTGGGAAGTGCACTCCATCATCGGGAACAGGCCTCGACGTTCAGGTGTTATAGCAGTGGTGAGTTCCCAGCTGCTTCTGCACGAAGGAAAATCTTCCCAAAAATGCTCTGAAGGAGCAGATCAGGCCATGCTTGCAAAAACACATTGAGTGCATTAGTGACAGCCGCCCACCCCACAGAGCATCCTGGTGGGATCCTCTGCTCCCCCAGTAACCCTTATGGATACAGCACTGTCCCCTGGAAACGCCTTCCCACCTTGCTGGCACCCGCTTCTGCTCTGCTCTTGTGCCAGTTTCTCTAGTGACATGTTCCAGAGCCCGGGATGACTCTAATGTGCACCTTTTCTGTGTTTTCCAGGTTCTCTGGGAGCAGCCAGCGGAGATGAGAGATGGATGAAGGATAGTGATGCAATACCTCTGCCTTCCACTTTTATATCTGTGTATATGTGTACATATAGTGCATATTCCTAATGTACAGTATAATATTTATGTTTGGGATTATTTATTTTGATTTAATATTTTTGTACGTAAAATCATTATATTAAGGCTGCTTTTACTATTTTTATTTTTTATTGTTAAATCCTGCAGTCAAACCACTGCATTTTGCATACTCTACATTATATGTAGCATTAAGACAAGTGATACTTTATTGTCACTGTATTCAGTTGTTTACTTTCAATCAGTAATTTTCCTTCAGTTATGGGCTGCTTTGGCCCTCCACGGTGCTACACAATCTGCATAGGGGTATTTTTGGCATTTCAATCTGTCTTTATGCAAGGAAAATAGACAAAATGTGCTTAAATTTTTATTTTTAGGGATTAGGCTGACAGCACTCAAGGAAAACATGACAATGAATACAGTGCTAGTTGCATTAGCAATCTTTATCTTTTAGGTATGTTTTGAATTTCACATGACCTCTGTAGCCAGTGCTAAAAGCACTGGTTTGGTGCTAACATGATATTTATTGATGCTCTGTAGTTTTAGTTAATCCAGTGCCTTTATCATTGAAGAAGGGGATAAGGCAGAAAAATTGTCAGGGAATTCAAATCAATCAATATCTACCCCAGGTTTAGGATAATTCCTGCAGATGGATCTTCAGCTCAAGCCCCTTTTTCTTATGGTTCTGAAGTGAACTCACTTTTTTTAAAAACATATCTTTGTCTCCTAATTGCATGTGCCACTGTGCTTCCTGACTCCATCTGGAAGCAGGGTATTAACTCATCCCAGACAGGCTGATCAGGCCATATGTTTCCCTGGGCTGTGTGCTCAGAAGAGATGTAGTTTCTTACAGACTTTGTTACAAAATCCCCGTGTTCAGCTGCAAGCATCCCTGTGGTGCTCCCACCCCACGGGGCTGGTGAGGACCGTGGGGAAGCACGCCCAGGGATGGGGACAGCACGCCCAGCCAAGCCACCCCTTCTCTTGGCCAGGGGACTCTACTGCAGGGACTTGCAGCATTTCCCTAGCTTCCTACTCACTCCCAGACCATCTGCAAAGGGAGGCTTTGCTGCCTCCTTTCAACAAGATCACTCTGTACCTACAGATGATTCTGCCCCTCCTTCAAAAGCAAGCTGCTCTACGCCTACTTCTGTGTTGCTTTGGATCTTCCTGGTAAGGCATCTGTGCTCCTTGCCTCTCCTCATTTCCGTGTACAGCCAGACATTTACTGTTGGCTTTTTTTAAATCAAGCTGAGGAGCCATCTCCCGTAGGTGTGGTGGCTCCTGCCTGTACATAGCCCTCTGCACGCCGTGCTTTCACCGAGCTTTGTAGCACATTGAACAAGGGGTGATGTGACCAGATTATTGTTGTAGTCTATGACTATGTCCCTTATCTCTTTCTCCACAACTTTACTTAGTGATAGGAAGATGCTGCCCTTTCACCTTATATGTCGGGGCAGCCAGGGGCACAAAGTACAAGGAAATGAAGCTTTACAGCACAAAATTGCCACCAGTTTGGAAAACCAAAGAGGCTTATCTGCTACTCCAGATAAATCTCTCCATTTTGGATGCAAGCAGATACTAAACACAACCTTGGGATCTTGTGCGAGTCTTTTACAGAGCTCCCCAAAGGATGTGTGATCAGTCTGTTACGAAACAGTCGGATCAATGGTGATAAATGATCCGATCCCTGGATTCATAACCCATGTGTGTGCTGGGCTGTGTTCAGCCTTTGGAGTGAAACCTGTCAGCGTGACAATCAGGGATTGATGCATTCCTGTCAGCTGGGAGACATCTCACAGGCGAGCAGGGCTGTGTTACAGCCTGGCAGCTGAAGAACTGGTGAAGGAAAGGGGAAAAAGGGAAAGAGAAAAAGAAAAAAGGGAAAGGAGAAAGGAGTAATAATGGAATAGTGATTTTCTAATAATAATTGCTTATGTATAACTTATGTAGGGAAAAAGGGAAAATTGCACTATGAACTTTAGAAAGAAACAGTGCTTAGAAAGTACAGGCATATTATATTTTCTCTAATGAACTGAATGGCTATTTATAAAAAGAAATACTATTTTGACCTGTACACATTCATTTCTACCATATAGTTTCAGAGCAGCTATTAACAGAGCTAGAAGAACCTAAAAAATATATGAAATAAACTATAAGGGAAAAACATGACAGAGCACTGATCCTGTGGTTCCTTAATGGTCAGCATTAAATAGATCAGATTTTGAGGACCAGAGACAACAGACATTTCTTGTTCAGGAAACAACTCTGGATTTTGTATATCAATGCCACTATTTTTCTACAAACTGGGGTATTTTCTTGCATGGACTTTCCTGTACAATGTGTCTTTTCTTTCTGCTTATACCCAAAAGGAAATGAAAATACCTGTAAGACACATGTTTATGGTCTTGCTGCATTTGCTATCGTATTTCAATACCTGTGTGCTACTATAGAGGCAAAATACTTTGTACACTAGGAAATAATACATTGAATAGTAAACATTCCTTTCTGTGCTGGTGTTTATTTCCAAGGTTTGGGTTCCTTGTTTGATTGTCCCATGCAAAAGGAATCAGGGATGGGAAGAATGTTGTTTATTTGGAGCCCTGCCCCAAATGTATGTTGGAGTCTGTGGACCAGGGACTGCCTTGGAGAATGGCTATGACCATCCACTCATGTCCTGCTGGTTGGAGAGACTGATGCTCCCAAATTCCTGTCCAGAGAGGACTGCCCCAAGATACAAAATGTACACAAGCACATCTCAGAGATGCCCCATGCGTTGGTCAGATGTGTCTGGTGATTGGCTGGTGTCGCCTTCAAAGACCAGGGACATCCTTTGCCATGGGATATAAGGGAGACAAACAGTTCATTTTGCAAACGTTTTTGAAGGGTGGGCTGGGATAATGGGCTTGGTCCATACTGCTTGTACTGCTATGGAAAGAAATGTGAAAAAAATAAATTAACTTTTCTAAACTTGAAAAGATAGTATCAAATATATAAGAAAATTCAGGCAGGAGAAATTTGGTTTAAAAGGAAGCAAATGTAGGGACCGCCTCCCAGGATGTCAATCAAGTGTTGAAGTGCAACCAGTCTTACATCACCACTGCCCCAGATACTGAAGGTAAGAGTGAAGAAGTTGCAATTTCTGCCCTCCTTTCCTCATGCTTTGTCTCAGAAAATGCTGCAGATCTCTTAGTGCTGGCAGCTCCAGCGTTTTCCAGCTTCTATGTTTTCAAAGAAGAGAGGATTCCTCCCTTGTGCTGTCTGAAACACTGTCAGATGCAGAAAACAGAACATGCAGTATTTCAAAAGTTCGATTCTTATTTTAAATGACCAATCTCTTAAAAGTGTCTTTTCTATCATTTATCCTTAATTAATTATTACAAAGACTTTAAAAGTGAGATGCTGTGGAATGAATACACAGACCCTGAATCGTATTTAACCTTCCAGCTGAGAGGAAAGATGTGTGCTAACGTCTTTACAAATAATTTGATGGGTGAAGGTATGGGTATTAGAGTCACTGAAATGGGTCTTAATGTCTCTACTGACTTCGGGCAGCAGGTTTGTTACGGAGCGCAGACAGCTTGGCTCCTGAAATAGACAAGGGTCTACACACGCCCGAACTTCTGAACTTGGAGTAAAACAGTAGGTTCAAGGGGGGATGTGGGGTAGGCGGTTCAGGGAGGCTGTACCTTCCCAGTACCTCAGCCAGTGGGGAAAGGAAGAGGGCAACGCGCGACCGGGAGTTTGGGATAAAGGGCAGGCTGTGCCCTCCGAAACCTCGAGGCAGATAACCCTCGGCGTGCCTCAGTGGGCTTTCCCCCTTTATTTGAATAAAGTTGAAGGGCTCCTCTGACTCCTTTTTTGGACAGAAACCTCTGACGTTTGTGGATTTTCCTGACACAGCCTTGTATAATGAAAGGTCATTTTAACACTTTCAGTGATTAGGTTCTGTGTCCTTAGTGCTGAGGTTCTGTGACAACTGCAGCGCTCTTCTTCAGCCTCATTGTGCAGCTTCAGAGACAGAGGTGATTGCTTTCCCTCTTTGGCCTTCTGCTCCAATGGTGGGCATTTTTCCTCTATAGAAAAATAAAATACATTTTGTTGAAGACTGTTGGAAAGGCATGTCTCAAGGAATTAGTCCTAAATCAGGACATTTGATTCCTTTCCTTCCTTTCCTCATAGCCCACTTTGAAAGAGTGCAGAGAGGCTTGGTCTGCTGTGTCTTTCCAACACAACTCCTCGAACAGAAGATTGAGGGCTGCCTCAGAAGAAAGCATTCTGTCAGGGGAAGAGCACTGATGTGAGACACTTCTCCCATTACCAGGCAAAGGCACAGGAATTCAACCGCACCCAGGAGTCATTAACAGCTGAAGTGGCTCAGCCCATGTGTTAAGTTCTTCCAACACTTGAACTCTTCAAATGGAGAAGTCTTTCAGTCAGGTCCTTGTAAGAGACGTGTTTGAGTTCATCCAGAAGTCACAACCCTTTGTAGTGTTGGTCACGTAGTGGGAGGGGATGAGTCCCTTTGCGGTACAAATTCCTGGAGGCAGCTCTCCGGCTCGCACTGAGGAGGAAGAAGCTGATGACCGAAAGTGGTGCCTGCCAGTCTCGCTCCAATATTTTCCAACTATTTTAGCCTGTGACGTGATCCAGGCAATTGGAATTGTAGCCTTCCAGAAGCAGATTAGTTGGCAAGTTTTTGACCTCTCTTTGCAATAGCGAGATGAAGAATGCTAAGAAGTTATTTTCAGCCTTCACGGAAGAGTCTGAGTTTCCACTTCAAACTTGGCCTAATTTTTCAGCTATTTTATATTAGTAAACATAAGGCACAGATTTGGGGGGGGGGGGGGGGGGGGAAGGTATTTTGACCTAACTCAAATGCCTTTTACATTTTATTCCCTGGGGAGGTTTATTTTGTTTGTTTCTTCCAATTAAACAAAACAAAACAAAAAAACCCCAACACACCTGTGAAATTTTCCATGAAATTACTTCTGCCTCTCTCTAGTTATAAATATTGGTTCTGAAGTGTTTGGAGATGTGATCTGTTGACTGTAAGTATAAGAAGATCTGATGTAGGTACCATTTTAAGCAAAGGAAGGTAGAAAAGCATTTCGTCTTTGTGAAGCTGATCCAGGTCCTTCAAGGCAGAATATGAAGTGCAGAGGCGGAGGCCGTGCCCATCAATCCATTTCCACCAGGAAAACCTCAGTTCTGCTGGGAGCAGAATGGTTTCCACATTACATCTCCTCACAGGCTTTGGCACATGCCTGGCTCTAATGCTCAGTCTGAGCTACCAGCAGTAAGATCAAGCTGCAATTATGTAAACATTTGTCGGTAGTCAGTGTCTGCATTTCTGAAGACACAGCATGTGAAGAAGAGCCAGAAGCATGGAGTAATCTCTGAACAGAAAACCCTTTGTCTGTGGGACAGTGGGTGCAGGGGGAGGCAGGGCTCTGCATATTCTCTCTTAAAATCATCACTTGGCTCCATTCATATGCTTATAATTTCTTCATCCTTCTTTCTGCGACTGCATTTCGGATGAGCAATTAAATTAATCAGGTCTTTTCTGCATTGTCCTTTCCTAATCCATCCTCGCTGGCTTGCTGACCTTCCTCTTTGAAGCTATTCACTGCTCACTGCCTGCCTTCCCCAGCCCCACACAGAAAGGATCATTGACTGTGAAACGCTTTCATTGCTCCCGCACCTAGTAACAGGGAAGTGGGAATGGCTCCCTGCAAACTGACTGGCAAGAACAGACATGTCCAGGTTAGTCGCTGTTACTGACAAATACAAGTAGTGGTAAATACAAGTGATGCCTCCCAACCACCCCTGGCAGATGGGAGCCAGGCTCCCTGCAGCAGAGGATGCAAGCAGGTACCAGATGCTGCCAGAGGCTGGAGCTGTGGCCTCATGTATGGCTTGGACTTCCCAAGACTCTTCTCAGCTTGGTCCCAGGCTTGAATAGCCCTTTGGAGCAGGATCCAGGTGTGTAGTGGTGGGAGCATGAAGCTCTGCACTTCCCACTGAGGCTGACACCTTGCCAGAGCTTAGAACAAGCAGATACACACTGTGGCAATCTTTCCCTGCTTCAGAAAATGCAGCATAGCTGAATTGGCAAACAACTGAGACCTAGAATAACAAACCATGAGCTGCTGAAAGGAGGTGTAGAGCAGCAGTGGCCATGGAGATTTGTTTCCTGGCAGCACAGGAGCAGCACGGTGAGTCTGAGCCTTGTATGTGGGAGCAGGAGGCAATGGCCTTTCTTCTTATCTGTGCTGGGGGCTCAGCTGCTGAAACACTTTGCTGTCTGCCTCTCCTTCACTGTTCTCCTCTCAGGGTATCCCTGAGCATGCCATGTCTCCTCAAATCCATGTGTCTCAGGGGAAAGTCCATCCCAATCAGTGGTACAGGTGATCCCAGTCATTGTGCTGACTCTCACTTGAGCTGCTGCTCTGTTCAGGTAGGGCAAATGGAGAGGTGATACCCTTCAGATCCACTTTTTAGAGATATTTCTAAATTCTGCTGACTGAATTGCATAAAGTCGGGTGTCCTCAAGTCATTTCAACAGCTCTTGTCAACACCGACAGCTTCATCCTGCTCTGTGTGGAAAAATGCAGTGGGTGTGCCTTGTGCTGGTGCAGAGCTCACCTGGAATAACCCCTGAGAGCTGCCTGCCTGCACGGGAGAGGCTGGTGCCCAAGATAACCTGAGTATATCCTCCTCTTCAGCTTTCCTCCACATTGTGCAAGTGGTATGTGAAGCTTTCCAGGTACTACTGGAATTCAGACTTGACTAATGGCATTTTCCCATCTGATCATTCCCAATGGCTTGAGCATTTCAAGAACTTAAATATATGGCAGCACTGAACTTGGGAGAATCAGAAGCTTTTGACAGAAAGTACGTCCTGGGCTGTTTGCCTTGGCTAAAGAACTGGGGGCTCCAGCAGGCAAAAATAGCACCAATATGAAACCTGACGACATTGGTGTCCAGAAAAGAAACCATTTCTGGCATCTCAGGGCCACAGACAAAGTTTTCTGAATTTTCCCTTTGACCAGCTACGTGATTTCTCGTGATCTGAGCTACCACCAGCAGCCTGGTCTTGCCAGGCATTTCTCTCCCCTATCTATAAGCAGGTTTCAACCCTGTAAAATGGTAAGTAAAAGACTCTTTTCTCTTTCTCCCAATGAAAAGAGACAATAAAGAAGCTTTAAAAACATGTGTAAAAGGACCTTTCCACCTGCAGGATGGCAAATGAATGATTAAAGTGAGGAATTGCAGGACATCTGTGACACTTCCAGTGCCGTGGCAAGGGGAGGGCAGGATGGCTTCACTCCTGCCAGCTCATCTCCTGCCGTGCCTGCTGGCACCTGCCTCTCTGCCAGTTACCCCAAATTGGTTTGTTTTTCCTTATCTTCATAAATGGTCCTGAAACTCAAAGTAGCATGGCAGAAGTGTGAATTTATAGTGTAAAGCAAATAATTCTGCACCAAAAGAGAGCTCCAGGGAGTGAGGGGGGATAAGTAGAAAACTACTTGTTGCTGTAGTGCAAGGATGTTGTGTGCAAATTGGCAGAGTCCCACCCGATAGCTTTGTTTAGCTTCAAATTGAAAGGCATTAAGCAATCATGTGAACCGGGGCCACCTCCCGCCCTCCCACACCCCCCTTGTCAGAGAGACTGGAAGAGCTGTGCTGGGGGACCCCTGAGCTTGACAACAGAGAAATCCAGTTCTGGGAAAAGCTGCAGCACTGTCATTTCATTTCAGGGAGCAACAGCCAGAAGGATGAGGAGAGGGTTGGAAAGGAGCAGGAGGGAGGGAAGGGGGATGCACAGCCTGTGACACTCTGCCACGCTGGCATCAGAGGCCAGGGTGCCCGGGGTCCCTCCAGCACCTCAGCAATGCCCAGCGTGCCCAGTTTGAGAGGAGAAGGTCCCTTTTTGGGGGGGTAAGTTTTATGTATCCACTTGGCTCTGCATTTCATAGCAGGTGCTCCTCTCCACAGAGTGGGACTGGGCTCCAAGTTTTTGTTGGTGTGGACTCCAACTCCCAAATGCTATTTACAGGGAAATTGAAGACCACTTTCAAAATTAACAATAGATGGCTATAAATCTTATTCAGTTACCTAGCAACTAACACAATAAAATCCTAAGGTTAAAAGGAGAAGGGTTATTTGGAGATACCTTGGGGAACACATAATGGCCATTTGCATTCCTGAGTGGGAGGACACACAAAAAAAATTCCTGGGATATTTACAAATTACTGTATTGATGAAAGAAAAAGGATGAAATCACTCAGTACGGTTTTAATCAAAATACCTCAGAACAGAGAAATCTAACAAAAAAAGTAGTAGTCAAATAGCTGTGATAAAGAGCACTCAGAAAATGTATGGTGATCTACAGAACTTGTAGAAGGGTTTGTTAAGTTGCTAAGCCCACTTTGTTGCCATTTGTAACATCTTAAGTGTGTGTATTGCAAAGTAACCACTTAATAAACGCTCAGAGTGCATGTGACCATTACATGCCTGATGGAATATGCCCCAGAAAAACCTACGCTGTCCAAAAAAAAATTAAAACTGAAGTAACATAGCATGATTCATCCCAGCCTGGGTTCCTGTTATGCACAGCACAGACTGAAATTCCATATCCCCACCTCAAACTGGGGTTTAAGCACAGTGTTTTCCACCTGCAGTAATTGCAAATCTTGGAGCCAGATTGAGCAGAAACACTGAAAACTCCTAAAAGACCCTCATGGGGGCACATTTTCCCAGGAAGAAGGAGGCTTGGTGGAGGAACGACACAGCAAATTAGATGCCTGGTCCCCAGCATACTCCTTCAGCAGCTGTGGCACTTATGGTATTTTTAAGTCGTCCTTTGGCTGTTTGAAAGGATTCAGACAACAACTTCCTAATAACAGTCAGACATTTATTACCTTCAGGGTACTAGATGGAGACAGGATTCATGTTGAGCTGTAATTCACCTGCACAGGCTGCTGGCAGGAGGAACCACAAGGGGACTGAATCGGTCTGTAACAGCCAAATTCACCTTGGCATCACAGAGGGGAGAAATGGATGGGTCCAGCATCAAAAGGAGAGTTGCTTTCTGCCTTACTCCAGTGCTTTCTGTTGGTGCTACCCCTGCCTTGGTGCTGATGGTCAGTGCTGGACCGTAAGAGGCACAGGGGGGTCAGAGCTGATGGAGGGATGCTGAGAGCTTTCTGCATGCGAGTATTTTGGAGCTGATTTCCTGACATGAGGCAAGGTTTGCAGGATAGAAGAGCCAGGGGCACTTTCCTGGAAAGACTAGCAAATTTTCCTGGCTTCACACAGGAGTGTTTTGTCCGACAGCTAATTCCCACCCAGAATTCTAGACCAGAGCTGGAGGCAGACTTTCAGTGGTCTTTGGTGGCACAAGTTGTCCCCATATTTCCCATCCCCTGGTTGCAGCTACTGCTGTGGACCTGTAGCTCCTCTTCCTGGGTGGTAAGGGCTGCCCACTGGGCTTGGACACAAGTCACTGCTGCTATTGCACATGCTGGTGTCTCAGATGGGATGGAGGTCACCAGGAGAGCAGAGCCCTAATGACAGCTCTGCCCTGCACCCCGGGCTGCTCTCCTGCACAGGTCTATCCCATGCCAGTCCCTGCTCCACCTACCTTGTGACCAAAAGCTAACACAGGAGCTGCATTTTACCTTTCCGTGAGCTCTTTGATTTTCGTCGTAATTATTTCCGTAGTATCAGGTACAACAGGGAGCAGGGCACAGAGCAACCCTGTCATTTCCCTCCTCTTGGGCATCCGTAACTTCAAAAGGGAAATGGGTCCAACTCACAGTGCACGTATGGAGAAAATTGTGTTTTAAACAGGTTTAGTCATGAGAAGGGCTGGAAGGAGAGTCATCCCTAGGCAGGTTTGTTTGAAACAGAAATGGGAGGGGAAGATGATGTATGGAACAATTTAAGTGACAGCAGGAACAATAATTTGTCAGACAAACTGTCTGGCATTTATTATACATGTGTGTCTGTTTCTGAGCCTATTTGACAGCAGTATTTGACATCCCCCACCTCCAAGCTGAGTCTGCCTCCACTCAAGACAAAGATCTCCATGTTTATAAAAATAATAATGCAAAATCCCCTTTTGAAAGGAGCTCTCATGGTATCACAGGTAGGGCTGGAGCTGTGTTGCTGTCCCCTGCCCACCCAGCCATGCCAGGATGGTGCATCATCCCCTTTGCACATGGTGAGAACAAGGGAGTGGGAGTTTATTTCCTGAGAGATCTTTACTCTTGGCAGCTTTTCTGGGGGAGGAAAGAGAAGAGGAGCATTCAGGCCAGTGAGATAATGTATCCCCTCCCTTTCCCAAATGCATCCCAGAGATGATGTTCTGGCCTGGCTGTTTCCTTACGTAGATGCAGCATCTGAGCATCCCTAAAATGTAGATGGAGTCCTCCTGAATAACCCTTTATTTATCCTGGATGTCTCAGGCCAGAAAGAAATTGCTGTTCCCATGAGATATTTAGGTGACCAGGAGTCCCTAAGGACCTGACTTCACTGAGGTCTGTGCTACCTGGACATTTTTATGGCTCTGAGTGGACCTGATTTCCCCAGATCCCTCTGCAGGCACACCAGAGCAGAAGCAGTGAGCACCCCTCACCCCTCTTACCTGCATCTTCTGCACTCCCAGGCCGAGCCCTCACCTTCCCTCTTCTGAACACGCTGATGCAAGCCTTGATGCTCAGAACCTCCCCTGCCTTTTGCTTGTGTATTAAGGAGTCACCTCCGGTGCCTGCAGTATGTGCTGGCATGAGCCTGGAGGATACAAGCGTGCAGGGTGACAGGGAAGTTTGGCAGCTTCATGGACAGCTTGGGATGGAGGGAGGGGACCAGCCTTCCTTGTTTTAGGGAGCAATTTAGGACCTGCATCTTCATCAGAAGACTGGAGCTGTGATTCAGTACAGCCACACCTCCCAGGAATTTACCCTCCAACTTTGACTTACTTTTGCTGTTTTAAACTCATAGCAGATGTCCTCACTAGCCCTTTTATTGAGGGCACACAGCATCTCTTGCAACAGCAGAGCAATTAAAGAGGATTTACAGGTCACCTTTAAAGCATTTCCCACAGCACGTTGAATCTTGTTATAAATCCTGTATCCAATACTGCTTTTATTTCAGCAGTTTTAATTGGAGTTTTAAATATTCTGAATCTTATGCAAGACACCCAAAGTGCAGGAGATTTTCAGGCCCTCTCTTGCATGATGCCTGTTCCCTGAAATCCCATTGTCCTTCGGTAGAGATAACAGTAACTCACCCCCCCCATAATGTATTCGACATTGGATACAGGTTGTATGTGGAGAGGTTTCAATATGAGGTCAAACCCCAGTCTGCAACCAGTTGCCCACTGTGATGAAATGCGTACTTAGAGAGATTGCCTCTTCCCTTGAGAGTTTATAATATATTCATGCACCATGAGTACGAGTTGGGAAAGGGGAGAGAAACCAAGAAGGAAAATGATTTAGCAGAAGGGAGCAATAGAGGGAAGGTTGGAGGGTTTTGAAAAGGTAAAAATAGCAACCAGAGAAAAACAGAGCAGGGAGCATTCAATATTTTTCCAGTGCCATGAAGAAAGCCTGTGGAAAAGGCAATTTTCTCCATGATACAATTCTCTGTGGGGGTTTTTTCTGTAGGTTGGATTTGTTTGTTTTATTTGGGCTTTTTTTTTTTAGGAAGCACAGTATTTATGGCAGGAAAGAGTGAAAATCTCCCCAAAACTTTTTGCCTGAGACTCTTCAAAAGGCCACCTCAGCTACGCAGCTCCCAGCCTCATTTCAGCCTCCCAGAGAGGAAGATACAAGGGAAAAATTGACAAAAATGAAAACTGATTAAATGAAAAAGAATTATCAAATGTTTACCATTTTAACCAGCTGTGAGGCAGCAAGGCCAAGGGAACAAAGAGGCAGGGAAGGAGGGGAACGAGCTGACAGGATCTGCAAACAACCAAAACCCTGGGTGAAGCTGTGAAATGCTAATGGCGAAGCTGCTCCAGCCCCACTGGGGACGAGTTTCCGAGGAGGTCTGTGCTCTGTGAAGCATTTGCTGCTCCCCCTCTCCCCACGGTTCATTCTGCTCTGCCTTGTACCAGATGTGCTGTTGGATTGCAAACCCCACGGACACGGGCTGGTTGTTGGCTGTAGGCGTTGCTTTTAGTGCACTGTATATATGACAAGAGTGCGATGATGCATGGGCAGCCCCACAGCTCCCAGCCCCATGGATCCCAGGCTACCAGTCCCATGGATCCCAGGCTCACAGCCCCACGGATCCCAGGCTCCCCGCTTCCAGCCCCACAGATCCCAGGCTCACAGCCCCACGGATCCCAGGCTCCCCGCTCCCAGCCCCACAGATCCCAGGCTCACAGCCCCACAGATCCCAGGCTCCCCGCTCCCAGCCCCACAGATCCCAGGCTCACAGCCCCACAGATCCCAGGCTCCCCGCTCCCAGCCCCACAGATCCCAGGCTCACAGCCCCACAGATCCCAGGCTCCCCGCTCCCAGCCCCACAGATCCCAGGCTCACAGCCCCACAGATCCCAGGCTCCCCGCTCCCAGCCCCACAGATCCCAGGCTCACAGCCCCACAGATCCCAGGCTCCCCGCTCCCAGCCCCACAGATCCCAGGCTCACAGCCCCACAGATCCCAGGCTCCCCGCTCCCAGCCCCACAGATCCCAGGCTCACAGCCCCACAGATCCCAGGCTCCCCGCTCCCAGCCCCACAGATCCCAGGCTCACAGCCCCACAGATCCCAGGCTCCCCGCTCCCAGCCCCACAGATCCCAGGCTCACAGCCCCACAGATCCCAGGCTCCCCGCTCCCAGCCCCACAGATCCCAGGCTCACAGCCCCACAGATCCCAGGCTCCCCGCTCCCAGCCCCACAGATCCCAGGCTCACAGCCCCACAGATCCCAGGCTCCCCGCTCCCAGCCCCACAGATCCCAGGCTCACAGCCCCACAGATCCTAGGCTCCCACTCCCAGCCCCATGGATCCCAGGCTCACAGCTCACAGCCCCACGGATCCCAGGCTCCCCGCTCCCAGCCCCACGGATCCCAGGCCCTGCTGGCCCACAAGTAGCTCTGCGAGGACCGTGAGCTCCGGGGGCTCTAACAGGTGCTTTGCGTTCCAGCCCAGCTTCTCAGGCGGTAAATGTATTGCCCGTGACAATGTTTCTCCTACACCCTGCTCCTGTTTGTGGACTACACCTATTCTCCTTCAGGAGGGGATCAGACACCTGGCAGGAGCCCTGGATGTTCGCTCCCTGCCTGGGCCAGTAAAATCCCCCCGCACGGCGCAGCGTGCGCCCTTCAGCCCTGCTAAGCCCCACCTCTGCCCTTCGGGAGCTCAGCTTCTTCACTACCGCCCGAGCTCTGGAGCGTGACGAGGCCATTGCACCGAGCACTCCAGACCCGGCCGAGCGCGGTGTTCCCGAGGGCGGCGGGACCGCAGCCAGCGGCGGAAAGGGCTCGGGGAGCGCGGTTAACTCTGAAGCGGAGCGATGACAGCGGGGCGGCGGAGGCCCCCGGGGCGGTGCCTGCCGGCCGAGGGGCGGGTGAGGNTGCGAGTGCTGCCATGTTCGGCCGCGGCTCCCGCAAGCGGCTCTCCAGCCGCTCGGTGAGTGCCGGAGGGTCTCTCTCCCTTCGTTCCCCCCGCCCCGCTCCAACCTGTGGCTCCGTCCTGCCGCTCGCTCTCGCTGCGCCCCGGCGCCGAGCGGATCCCCGCCGCCCCCATGTGCCCCTTGCTTGGGGTGCGTCCCCGCTCCAGCCCTTCCCCTGCCCTCTCTCAGCCGTGCGGATGCCTTTCCCTCGGGCGTGCCCCTTTCCTTATCCCCCGGGTGCCTGTTCCCGTCCCGCAGCCGTCGCTGACTCTGCTGTTCCTTGCAGCTGACGGCGTCGGGGGAGCCGGAGCGGGGCCAGCCCTGCAACACCTGCGGGGACCAGTGCCCCGGCTTCGCCCTGCACGAGTGGAGGTAAGGCCTGGCGAGACCCCCGCTTATCCCTCAGCCCACCGCCCCCGTCCCCTCCACGATGAGCCCCATCCTGGCTCTCCCTTCGCAGGGTTTTGCGGCTCCCTCCCAGTTCCGTGCGCATTCGGGGTATAGGTGTGGCTGTTTTGGGAGTGCTTGTGTTAGTCCGTTGCCCACCCAGGGTGGGGGTTCTGGGGACACGGGTGGGCCAGCCCCACACAGGTGTGCCCCACAGGTGTGGCCGTGGCCGCCGCCGGTGCGGGGCGCAGCAGGATCCAGATGCGGGACTGGGGTAACTGGTTTGGTAATTACCAACTGACAGCCTCCCCACTGCGGTCAGGGGCTCGTCCTGCTGCTCTGGGTCATGCCAGGGGCTGAAGCCGCCCTCACCTGGCAGGGACAACCTGGGTGGGGTGGGGTGGGGTGGGAAGGGGAAAACGGGGCTGAAGGGGTTCTGGCGGTCTGCACCAAACCGCTGCGTGAAACTCCTGCCTCCCCTGTGACTGGATTTAGCCCTTGTCAGTGATGCCAAGCAGAGATTTAGCTGTTGAAATGGATGGGGGTGTGTAGGAATGAACAAGTATTTTTGGCTATTTCTGTTTTGTCGCTTTACAAACCTGACAGCACTGGTGCCTGCTAAGCACAGCAAGCCCTGCCCTTCTCCTGGGGTCAGCCCTTTTCCCCTCCCCATGTTCTGCTGCCTCGAAATGAGTTCCTGCTGATGGGTGATCTGGGATTTGGTGATATTAATTCTGGGTTGTGGGCTCTGGGAGCTGTGTATACTCTTAATAGGCCAGGGAGCCCTTGGCGACCTTTTAACCTTATTTTTCAGGGTATACCCTCTTCTCCAGCATCTGCTGTGCTTGGTGTTCCTCCCAGCCTCTGCCCTACTTCGCAGAGCTGTGTCTCACCAGATTACAGCTTGGGTTCAGAGCAAGGAGGGGGACTGATGTATTCCTTTTGAGTTGTATCTTAATGTTCAGCCTTGCAAATCATCCTTCCCTGTGACGTTTGCCCCGGGCTGTGGTGGGATGGGTTCCATAGGGTGAGGTCTGCCCTGAGGCGGGTCTGCACTGCGGCAGGTGGGGCTCACCGAGGTTCTCCAGCCTGGCCCTCTGCAGGTGCTGATGCCACATCCGGGTATGTCATATCCCACCTCAGACCTTCAGGAGCTGAAGGTGTTCCTTTCTCCTGGGCTGCAGGAGATATGGTCTCCTGACATCCTCCCAATGATCTGAATCTGCCACGTGTGTGTTAATAGATGAATAAGGTCACCCCGGAGTTGTCTCCTTTTCAGGGCTTTCCCAGGCTGTCCCAGGTTTCCTCACGTCACTGCAGAGCCGCTTTGTAATGCTTGAAAGTGTCAAGGGCAACTTTCAAATGCAGGATGAGAAGAAAAGCCATGGTCACCAACAATATTTCTCCCCTGCTCCAAGGACTTGTGAGGTGCTGTGGTTCATGTTTCATTATGTCAGAGGGTACAACTGTACAGGAGCTTTTGAAGAATTAAGTGAATTTTGATAGCATCCCACCAGAGGCCAAATGGCCCAGCAGAAGGGGCACCCAGCTGCCTGGGGAGTGTCAGATGAGAGGGATGTTGCAGCTCATTTCAGATTGTGCCCTCTGCATTGGCACCCTGCCTCTTGGCCAGATCCTGCCAACCCTGTGTGCAGGAGGCTCCAGCCTGCCAGGACTACCCATAACCATCTCCTTTGCTAAGGAACCCCAGACATGGAAAAGGATTTTTGCTAAAACAGCATGGATTTCTCCAGCAGCTTTCTCTCAGGAAAGAAGTAGTTATGTCCCCTGGGGCAGGAGAAGGATGGGGGCCCCTTGGATATGGGTGGGGTCAGCCCCCAGAGGCACTGCAGCCTGTGTGCTCCGGGTTTGCATCCCGCTGAGCAGGTTAGACCTTACACCAAGTTACCTTACACCAGAACTCAATGAGCTGAGAGCCCTCCTGCAGCCATTCCCATTTAATTGCCTTGATATAAGAGTAATTATGCAATTAAGCCAAATAAAGGCAGCCTATTTGCCAGAACACAATAGAGAGGAAATGCATTCATTTTTTACTAGCCAGTGGTCTATTAATTCCAGGAATAGGTAAGCAGGCAAATTATTCACAGTAGTTTTGTAAGTCGAAAATATGCTGGGAGCCTGTGCCCTCTGTGCATGAGGTGATGCAGCCACTGCCTGGTGGGGCTGCTCACCTGAACGTGCAGAATGAGATAGAAAGAAAACAAGGTTTGCAAGGAGATCCTCAGATTAGGGATATAATTCTGAACCAATTGACCAGTAGAGATTTGTAAGGCTTTTTATAATCCTTTAACAGCAGAGTTTTGCTGATAAATGTAAATGGAATGTTTTTGCTTCAAAGATGCAGAGTGGTGATAATGCTTTAGGGAGACAGAATTTAGAAACTTGCAGACACTGAAACCATTGCTAAACTGGCATTGTCTATACCTAATTATGCTGCCCTGTATATTTTCTACTTACCTGTGATTTTAGGCGTGATCTGTGCAGGCACTCTATCAAGCAGGCAGATTGCTTTTTTAGACGATGAAGATTCCTGTGCTTGTTGCCTGAAAAGCCACTTTTCTCAGAGATGGCTCTGAGCGTTCATTGAATTTATCATTCCTGGAAGCACAGGCACGCTTCCTGAGACAGGGAAACCTCTTGAAAATAAATTATACTCTGCAGAACTGTTTTCAGAATAAGCCTGGTCTCTGTACTGTAGGTGATGTGCAAAAAGAATATGAAAGGGGATTGTTAAATAATTAAGTAATGTCCCTGGTTTTTGAAGTTTATTTTTGAATCTTCATCATTTTGCTTTGAAATTATAATCCCACATTCGAGGTAGTGGGTGAATTATCCTGTAGCAGTGTCAGTCTGTTTAATGCTAATCTGGTGGAAGCAAGGAATTGAAAACACCTCGGTTAAACTAGAGCCCAACTAAAGCCTACATCTTACCCTTCAAAGCTCTCTTCTGCATGCTGCAGATCTCTGCCTCTTGTTGTTAGGCAGAAATTCAATTTTTAGTTTTAAATCATTTAGCCCCAAAGAGGAGAAAGTAAATGGCTTGTCTGAGAAGGCTGAAGATTGAATTCCACCCTCCTTGGGTGCGAAGTCCATGAGGGCACAGCTATCAAACTATAACCAGCAATACTCTGAATTTCACATGGCCTGAGCAGCAAAATGATTCCTTCCTCTCGTCTTATCACTTTCTGCTGTGGTGGGTGGTCAGCAAAGGACAGAAGGACTGAGTTCATCTGTCTGGGCTCTGGTCTGGAGGATGGAAATGGGGTGTACATAACCATATCCTCATTAATACAGGCCAGTACTTGAAAGGTGGCTGTGTGTGGAAAAAGGGAAATCAAATTCAATAAAAATTGAACTCCTTAGGAGCCTGGTTGCTGTTTTCTAATCAGATCTGCATTACATTAAACTGTGTGCCATTCGGCTTGTTAACAAGCTTTGGCTTTAAATAAAGCTGTCACTGGAGTTTCGTGAATGAATAGCCATTAGGACTGTCTTTTGCATAATGTCTTGCAGAGAAAAGCCTTGCAGGGAGGTGGTCCAGGAGCAGGGAAGGGGATTTATAACCTAGTCCCGGTGCAATTAGTGTGAATATGCAAACCTTAAAGGTGACAAATGGTTGGCTTTTGCTGCTGTTACGCTTACTGTGAAGAACTAATTTCAGATTTACTCTGGGTGAAGTAAAATTACAGCCTTAGTGCCGCAGTTAAAATAGCGGGTCCTTTGGGAGATTGGCATGTGTTCAGCACACGGAACCATGGTTTGCATGCTCCTGGAGAAAGCCTTCCAAAATACTCTTGCAGTTCAACAGACCTTGCTGTTCCCTACTCTCTGCCTTCTCCAAACCCACCAGCTACAAACATAGATGCAGGACACAGGTCTCAGAATGGTATTTGAGCTTTGGTTTCAGGAAGGGGGGATGTACCACCTGGCTTGCAAAGCCTGCAGAGGGCAGTGGCATACGGCCGGTTTCTGAGGGAAGGAATTCGGATGCTGTGACAGAGAAGACTATTTTAAAAATAGAGTATGAAAACCTTTGGAGAAGCCTTTGTTGCCATAGTTATTCTGGTTTGCAGAAGCATTTGAAAACTAGTAATATACATGACATAAAGACAAAGACTGGTTTGCCAGGGTTTTAGTTTCAGTGTGAGATTATGTCATACATCCTTTTCTTGGAGCACCCTTTTCCTTGCATACGTCGTGCAATCTTTGTCCCCTTGAATCACGTTTTGCCCGGGAAGAGATCTGCTTGGCTTCTCATGTTGCTGTCACATGTCATGCTCTTAATATCAGTGGTGTGTGTTTGTACAGGACACAGTGCCTGGCTTTTAACTTCCAGGGCAAATTTATGTTACCTGATGTAGTATTCAGTAATATCCCATATTAACAAATTTTGCTGCGTACAGTTGTTTCAAGCATTTATTTATTTATTTATTTCCATAACTCAGTATCTTGCTATAATCTTCGGCAGTCAGGCTCACTGAAGTCTAATCTCATCTGGCCTTGCTGGATCAGGGAGCATCTGCAAAGACAAACTTTTCAGCTTCTCAGGAGAGATCTGCCTGGAGATCCCAGATGATCAGCCCAAAGGGTTGTGATTCCCTCACAACCCTTTTGAGGGTTTGAGATCACAAAAACCTATGGACAAGTAAAAGAGATGCGTGTCATGAGACAGTGACCCAAAATGGTCAGGTAGTGGACCCAGAAGCCCAGTGATGTTTGATGTTGTTGGGTGATGGTGCACAAGTTGCTTTGCAAGTCCCTTCTCTGCCTTGCTGACTGTAGGCAGAGAGTTGCTTGTGGCAGTGGATGTTTGTTTTGTTTGTGTGTTTGTTCAGTGCCCAGTGCTCTGGAGATTGCTGTGCATGAGCAGTGAGAAATTCTGTGTTTGCAGCCTTTGTCTGCAGTGCCCCAGCTCTGATCCTGCCCGTGGGAGGTACACCCCAGCAGGCTCCTGTATACATCCCTGGGTGCCTTTGGGTCTCCAGTTTGATGCCTAGTTCCTCATCCAGAGAGCAGAAACAATAATATTTGTAACACAGCACATGAACAAATAACACCGAATTCTGAAGCATTTGTTTCTACTTTAAAAAAAAAAAAAGTACAGATTATTGCTTCCATATGTTTTCAGCATTTTTCATAGGTTATGTCTCTTGCACACACGCGCTCCCAGCTTTTGCCTGTCATGAATAACAGGCTTTGTGCCTCTCCTTTAGGATTCAGATATTCCACACTTCCTTGCATGTTTATTTGAAAGGATTTGGAGATGTGAGAATGGCAATACCTTATCTTGAATAGGCTGATGTTCCTTTCACTGCCACGGTGAATTGTGCTGGCCTGGAGGGTTTCAGAAAATTCATCATTTTGCAGCGGGGAACCTCCTAAAATGCGCAAAATTCAACCAGTGCGGGTCTATCCCAGTGCAGATTCATCGCAGCGCTCCTGAGGTGAGTCCCTAAGGGACTGCAGAGGGTTCATGGTGCTGCTGTCCCTAGGGGACCTGTGCCTGCCCCTGGGGGTGGGCAGGAGTCACCTGCTTCCCAAAGATACTCTCATCGTGGCAGAGGGGGTGCAAAAAAAGTCAAAGTTTGGTTTTGTTTGCTGATTTTAAAGCCTTTCACAAAGCAGTTGGTATCATTAGCTTGTTTTTAGTTTATTTTTGTGTGTTTGTTTGGTCCCAGGTTCAGAAAGGAGAAGCCATTCCCTGCCAGGTTCCTCAGTCACAGTCAGTGCCCTTCAGCCCCTGTGCCCAGGGCAGTCTGGTGTGCGTGGCTGCTGTGAACACTGGAGCTCAGCTCGGTGGGATGCTACAGTGTGCACTTGGCTTGGCATCAATGACTTCAGCTGTCCTATTTTCTTACCCCTGCAAGATTACACACTTGTGTCAGTGTTTGGAAAATCAGATCTACTTTTCCTTTGAGCTTTTCACCCCCATGGTAGTAGGGCTAGAGCAGGGGTGATGAGTGATGGCTCGTGCTGCTCCCACTGTTCCCACAGCAGCTCTACCAAGGGGCAGCCAGGTTATTGGGATGGGGGTTTGGATGGGTTGTGGTGTAGGTATCAGCTTTGTCCTGCCCTGGGACAATCTTTTCCTAAATGTTGAGTGCACAGTTGCATTTAAGGAACTCCCAACCATTTTTTCTGACTTGTGGATTCCATTTCTTCGTGCCGTGCTGCTGAAACAGCACTTTTGAAACAGCGCTTAAAACAGCCAAGACTGATAAGGTATCCTGTTTTAGTTGGCTGGGAGACACAGTATCCACATTACCAAAGCATTACAGTGTCAGAGGCAGTGTTGTCCCTGGCAAAAAGCCTAAAATAAATTCTTTAATTTTTTGTATGTGATGTACAAAAGAGCAGGTGAGGTATGTGCTTGTTTCCGGGCAAGCCCAGGAAGCCTGTTTGAAGTCCTTTACAAGCCACTCAGGATTGCATTGCAAGAACTCAAAGGAGTTTCAGATTGAATTTCAGCGGAGCACGGAGTCCTGCTCTGCAGCTGCTCTAACTGAAGCTACTCTGCCCAGCTCTGTTGCCACTGAGCTGCTGGCAAAAGCCAGAAAAGCAGAATTTCTCCTAGGGAACGGGCAGTGTGGGTAGATTTTCTGTCTGTTTTGAAGTGGCCTTGTGCAGTTCTATTTTTGTGAATGGTGTGAAAAAAACACTTAAAAGCTGTTGGGGAATTTGGGCTGATTTTGTGGGGTTTATTCTGTTTCTGGTGTGATTGCGAATGACACTGATCATGGATAGCTGTCTGCAGAGCAGACACACTGAATTCTAAGTTTGTGTGATATTTTCCTTACAAACAAATAATTTTCAAAGTTGGTCAGGTTTTTTATGCTACATTTTTTTTGGAAAATGGCTACAACCGCTTCTTGGTATGCAAAGGGTAGAATGTTACCTGCCTGGTGTGATGGAGTGGGGTTTGCCATCCCAAAGGCAAAATTTGGCTGGTGAGCACGGGTCTGTGCTGCTGGAAACTGGCAAAGCACAGTTGCCTCATGGAGCCATTCGAGATGGATTTGCCCGAGACAGACCCACAAAACTTAGAAGCAGGATGGATTGGCTTGCAGTGGGATCTCCTTGAAGCAGACAGCTGTTGGTGCTGGAGGCTGCGGTTATGGATTTGGGAGCTGTATAGGTTATGATTTAGTGGGACACGGTGAACTGATGTAACAGCTTAGTGCTGCTGGGTGTGTAAGGTCCTGAGCTTCCTGTGCATCCACCCAAGCCCAGGGGAATGGGTTAAATCGCTTGTTGCAGCCTCTGCTGAGCTGATGAGAGGGAGGAGGTGGGAGATGAAGAGCTGCACTGGTCCTGTGACATGGAAAGCTGAGCTGTCATCCCTGCCGGTCGGCATCCTTTTCCCCGTACTGAATTTTCCTGCCCTGCCGTAGCCTCAGCCCTGCCAGCGCTCCTCGCGGCTGCACAAGGAGTGCACAGATCCGCGCTCCGCACAGGATGCGTCCCGCTGGAACCCGGCGGGGCTGTGCTGCGTGTGGCGCGTGTTGGGCGGGCAGGAAAACTCCTACCGCTTTAATAGAGGGTTTGCAACAGGCCTTTGTCACCAGCGTCGTGTGGCGTGAAAGAAAAAGCTGCCAGCCGCCGCTTTGGTGGGGTAAAGGCTGGAACACGGGATCCCCAGGTGGAGGGGCCGGGCACAGCTATTCGGCTGACGCCCACTGAGCGCTGCCCTCCTCTTTGTTGCTCTTGACTGTAGAGAGTCTGTTCAGTGCTTTCCAGAGTTTTTCTTTGGTTTTGTTCTTTTTCTGTTTGCCCTTAGAAAGTCAATCTGCAGTCTTTTAGACTTTTTCAAAGACATTCTCCCCTCCCTGCTCCCCCCCTCCCCCGCCCAGTAATCCATCCTTATTACACCAGTGAGTCACTCTTCAAATAATGAATTGCGTTTTCATTGTCTGGCTTGTAAGTCTATCGCCGAGTTTAAGGATGGCCGATAGTATCAGCTGAGACCATTGGCAGCTGGCTTTGCAATTTGTGGCGCTCATTTGGGTATTTGCTTTTTTCTCCAATGAATAATCTCCCAGCCGTGGCAGGACTCTTTTGTAGCATCTCTGCGGTCACTATCTAATATTGGAGGAATTTGTAACATTAGCAGAATTGTCTGATGTGAGGAAAACTAATTTCGGGGTAAAGTTCATGAGCATGGCTGTAAAGAACGTTTTTCTCATGCTTTCAGACCCCAGACATGCATCAGTGCAACCCCAATGGCCAGAACCTTTCTCAGTTCACTGCTGCTTGGGCCAAGAGGTGTACAGAAAATTCAGAGTGCTCCTCTCTGGTGCTGGAGATGTGTGGCTCTGCTCTTCACAGGACCCTAATGCCAGAGCTTATCACTTGGAGAGCTCGGTGTAACAATTATTATTCTCGCTGCAAAGGGAGACACTCAGCCCCTGCAGCAAATATTTCATCCCCTATCCATTGCCCTTGTGTGGATGCTGCTGCTGCAGTGATAAAAAACATAATGGCTGCTCTTGCTGATAAGGGGAATGTATAAGTATAATTACTGAAATCCCTATGCAGAGCCTGTAGATGGATGGAGAGTCCCTCTCCCTGTGAGGGGTTTCTGTTACTCTTGAGCCTGTTGGGGAGAGCACGAGCTTGCAGCTCCTGGCAGCTGAAGTGGGAGCTGCTCAGATACAGCTGTGAGCAATTAGTAAAGGATGTCTTTTCCCCTCCCTCCACTTCTCTTTCCTCCTCTTCTTGAAACCAAGTCACAGGCTCCCGGGAGTCCGGAGGAAAGTACAAGCAGCTCAGGTTTGAGATGCTCCAGAAGGAGCTGGACCAGCTCGAAGGTGGCCAGTGCTCAGTGCGGTCGCATTCCAGTGGCAGGGTGAAGATCTAAGGATCCAACCCAACCTTGCAGGAAGCATACTGCAGCCAAGGAGCCAGAGATTATTTAGATCAAGCCAATAAAAAAATATTTCCATGGCAGCAGTAACCATAGGAAACCTCCTCAGCACGTCTTGGGTGGTTCCTGTTTCCCTGCCTTCAGCTGTCTGCTTTGCAAGTGGAGCAGTGGTTGCAAGTTCCCCGTGCCCCTGGTGTCACCAGGAGTGGCCCGTGAGCCCAGCTGTCCCCAGGGGCTTGGCAGCCACGCTAGGGATTGTGTCACAGCTCCTTGTTTTCTCTTTTGCTCTCGTTGGTAAAAAGATGCTTTGAGAGGCTTCTTTAGACACCATAGTCTCAAAGCCACCTTTTTACCTGGTGTCAGCTCACAAATGTAGATTTGATCCTTAAATACCCAAGGCATGAAAGCGAATTGGCTCCCAGGGTCCAATTCTTCTTTTCTATACTGTCTTAGAAAGATGCTTTTATATTCCCTCTGGCTCAGCTAGTGATGCTTGGCCTTCAACCAAGACAGGGAATCTAGGACAAGAATCCCTGAGAAGAGCAAGATGAAAAGTTATAAAAAACCACAGCGTTTTGTTGGGGGAAAAAAATGCTGGTAAAAGATTTTGTTTAAAAAAATAATCTGGAATATTTTTGATCTGCTTCTTGTGGACACATTTACAGGAGGGTGTGAGAGGAGTCTTGTTTTCCTGGGTAGTGCCTCCTCTAGGAAATCCAAGCTGTGAAGTGAATACAAATACTGGAAATGGAGATGTTTTGCGGTGAGCCACTGGAAGGGATGAGGAACCAGTTGTTCTGGTGTGACTGTGCTGGTCAACAACCAGCTCTTTGACCCAACAGGGACAGGGTGGCTGTGTGGAAGCACCTGGGGGCTTGGGCATCTCAAGCCAGCTCCCAGGGGTGCTTGGACCCCACTGTCTCCCTCCCACCCTCCAAGGGCAGTGTGGAGGTGTCGCCACAGAGTTCTGCAGAGCAGATGGCCCTGCTTGCAGAGCCGAGGTATTGCATAGAGACAGGTTAAAAAAAGATGTCTCCTTCTGTGGGAGCGTGACACAGGGAGGGAGAAAATACATCGTGGTGCCAGTAACTGGGATTTTGATGCTTGTGTAGCACACGGTGCTGCTCTGACCTCTCCAGGCCATCGGGTGTTTGTCGTGGCAGGGTTTGCTCTGTGGAGAAAGACGTGGCTGCTCTTTGACCCATCTGCCTTGGGTGGAGGTGGAGCCCTGTGCAGAGATGCTGCTGGGCTCAGTGTCCCCTGTCTTGCCCTGACGCTTTGCAGATGATTTAATCCCTGTTTTTGCAAAACCCCAACTCTATCAAAGTCAGACTTTTGCTTGAAATTCTACATTTGAAGAAGTAGCAGCAGGGTGGAGACAAGGCTGATTCCCTTTCTCTTCTCACCTGTCAAATGGTGGGAGCAGTCATCACAGCACTGTGGCTGGGCCATATTATCCGCTTTTGGTGCGATCAAGGCCACGAGTTTAAAGTGCAGCCCCTTTAAATGTCAGATGTGACAAGAACTGGGACGTGAGAAGACAAAAAAAATTAATATTCTTAAGTCAGGTTTGTGCAGTGTAGCTTGGATTTTTAATATCAAGTGCATAATTTATTACAAGGTGTGGCAGTTTGAAATACATATATTTGAACATTTTTAAATATTACCTTTCAGTAGCAGGAACAATGCTGCTTTACAATAGAAAAATGATTTCACATTGCCACATGACAGTTTCAGCTTGTACATCTAATAGATGTGCAGTTTGCTGAAGTGTGAAGGCTATCTGATAAATGCCTGAATAATAAAGCTATATTGTTTGTTCTGATCTCCCTTTGCCATTTTCAAGTATATAAATAAAACATTTTCACATTGTACCCCGTGCAGTTCCAGCCCAGACTTATTTACTTGCTCCTAATGTAACTTGGAAGAGAACCTTTCAGTCTGACAGGAGAAATCTGGTGATATGTTGCACTAGAAATGATCAAATGTAATTTTCATAAATATTTTCCTAAGAAAAGTTAAAAGTATTTAAAGAATATTTTTAAGCAAAGAAGCATTTGTCTCATGTACAGCAGAGGGCACTCGGCATCGCTGCTGTACTACTCGGCCTGTGCTCCAGCTGCCTGAAGGGGAAAAAAATCCCTGTGCTTAAATTATAGTTTGCAGAAATGAAATACTCTCTATGAGTGTTTGCTTATAAAGGGGTGTGAGTGTGTATATAAAAAGAGACAGGGTTGCATATATATAACAATAATCCCAGCACATAATATAAAACTTAAATATTTGTAGTGGTTGTTGAAGTTACGTGAAGCGCATGTTGTATTGATTAATGTTCAGCCTGGTGTTACGCTGAGCTTCAGAGGGTACTGAAGTGTGCTGAGAGGGGAAAATGAAGAGGCCCTGGCTAGTGAAGTGTTGCAGCCTTCATCTTCTTGAAGGCACAGAGTCTGGGGAAATCCTAGGATGCTGAGAAATACCCAAGTGAAGGAAAGATGTTGAAAGATGGATAGTATTGGAGGGTGCAGAATTAAGAGTCCTTCTGGCTAGAAAAGCAGCAGATCTGAGGGCTTGGGGGTTCTGTGCTGGAGTTTACAGTGCTGAGGTCTCGTTGCCAGCAGCACCAAAGCTGGTGGAGTTGCAAGGCTCTTGTGAAAGTCCCTGAGATTGTTCTTATCCTTACTGTAGAAGTTATCTGTGTAAGGAAATTTAAAATACTGAGGTTTGTGCCTAGAGCAGGAAGCATTCCTAGCCCCAAGGATGCTGTGGAAGGGCTGGATGCTGGCTGGAGCGTTGTTAGTTGGAAGATTAAGCACCTGCTTGCTAGTGAGGGACTCCATCTTGGAGGTACAAAAGGTATGTGCTTCATTGTCCAGAGCTGATCACAGAGATTGGGGCTACCTCATCTTCTTTGATAAGTTTTTTCCCAACAAAAATGGACTTCTTTCTTTTTTTTCCTCTTCCCTTTCGCTAATTGCACAGACATTGCCAAGGTGTATTTCTAGTTGAAGTCTTAGTGCACCTTGTGTTTTTCTTCTAAGAGGGAATAAAGAACTCCTAAGCAAAGTGCTTGATCAGCTTCTGGCCGCACTGTAGTGCTGTTAAAATATTCTGGGCAGATGGATTTTGTGCCACACTTTGGGTGGTGTGTTTCATGGTAAAACCATACGATGCCATCCATGCTCAATATTCAGATTTTAGTAATTAATTCAAGAGGAATTCAGATTTCCTGTCTCCCCCAGCGAGCTGCTTGCATTGGGCTTAGTCTAAATCTCTCAAAGCAGGGCTCCTGCAAGAGGCTGGAAGTGTCAACGCTATTGTATAAAATATGGGGCTGGTAACAAGAATGAGAGGTCATGTGGCTCCAGATAACCAGTTTGTGCAAAACATACAGCTGGGTAGATTTTACTACAGAGTATCTGTGGAGTGTAATGATCAGAGAAATATGGAAATGCCAGAGGGGCTTTATAATAATGGGTGCTAATTATGATGAAATGGATTTGGGTGGTAGGGACTAATCCAAGATTACAGTAGTAAGGTTTTTTTAAAGTAGCTCCTGCTATTTGGGAGGGCAGCAGAGCTCCTTGTTATACGGCTTAAAACAGCCTTTCTGCTGTCGCAAGCAGTGTTCACCCTTGGCTGGTTATTTCACAAGGGCTTGGTACAGCTCACACATGACATATGTGAATAATTTCAAGGATATGAGCTGGCCCACGTGCTGCAAAGCACCTTCTCACTAGGATAAAGATGCTGTTATATCATCATGCCTGGATAATTACTTTTCTGGAGCTGTCACTGGAGCTGGGCTCTGGGAAGGGGCGTTTTGTCCCACTATGATGATCCCTGGATTGTGTGGTTTTGGGGCTGTGAGAGCAATATGGTGCTGCCACCACCAGTTAGATGCTCCTGCCTCTGCTGGTGGGCTGGGAAGTACTGGGAGAACACTACTGGGAATGAACTGTTGCAGCTCTGAGACTGGGACCAAAAAAGCAAATTGCATCACCACGGCCTGGAGCACAGGACCCTGGTCCTGACCCGCTGGCTGCAGGTTTTTGGGCAGGAACATGTGCGTAGAGCCCAGCACATATCTTCTCATGCTGCTTGGCTTTTCCTTTCTTGTAAGGCTTTGCCGGTCTTTTTTCAGCTCTGACCGTGCCACAAAGCACTGGACTTAGTACATAGACTGCCCCAGGCACCCATCTCCTTGGGAAACAGTGGTTGTGAAATGTTTTGTTGTTGTTGTTGTTGTTAAAGGAGATGTGGCAATGCAGAGCTTGAAAGGCTGCACTCATAAATTGTCCAGCCTTGTGCTGGAAACCAGCAAGCCTTAGGACTCACCTTAGCCAATGTCAATAGAAATGAAACTATTTAAATACACAGTTAAAATATGTTGCTGGGTTAGCATGTGGACCTCCATGCAAGCTTGCTCTTTAACTAGATCAGTTAAAGGACCCCCATGGAAGAGATGTAGGAAGCTGGTTAAAAAAAAAATCCCAGTCTTAACTGCATGTTTGCTGCCAAGTGGATTTTGGTCTGAAGTGAAAGGCATAAAGACACCTGGGTTTGGGGGATTTATCTCAACTTTGGGACTCCAAAATCTTGTAAGCAGTGAGGAGAAATGGGTTAAAAAGATGCTGCGTGCTTCCTTTCAGAGGGTGAAATCCAGCGGCCCTATGTGCTGGCACACAGTGCTTGAGGCCTGGTAGCAGAGAGGGTTAGCAATGGCTAGCACATCTGTATGGTTCAGCTCGGCTGTCTCCCTTGGCTTTTCCAGATGATCCAGGAATTTGAGTAGTTCATAAAAGGAGTGAGTAGCCAAATGGACCAATAAAAGGAGTTTGTGGAAAGGCCCAATATATTTTATGAAGAAAGAAATGGATCCTCTAACACAAGGGTTGTGTCTTATAAAATTTTGCAGGGCTGCAAGTGCTGTTAAACACTGGCTTCCTGCTCCAGCCGCTCTTCCGAGCCCACACAGCAACTGCTGAAACTTTCCTTTTGGCCTGTACTCTTCCAAGTTTGGAGTGAAATCCTGACCTCGGGGAAGTCGTGTTATGGATTTCCCAGGGACCAGGAAAGTGGTCGTCAGTGCAAGACCTGTGATAACAGTCTTTGAATAAAATTTGTCTGGCCTTTGTGGGACTTTTTAGGCAAAGTGAAACACAGCTTTACATCTTCTTAATGCTCTTTGATGGCAACAACAGCAGCTAGAAGGCCAAAATTTGGCCTGACCATGGTTATTGCTGGGAAATGCCTTTGTGTGATCCAGGAAAAGCGAAGCTGTTTGGATGTGAGCCGTGAGTGAGTTTGCGGAGTGGGACACTCCGTGCACACACGGTGCTTCCGACCATGGTAACCCAAGGAGTGAAATTTCAGCCCAGCACAGAGGGCATATGCAAGGCTGATCAATTTTTTAAATCCCCCCCGCCAAGCTGTTCACAGGGTTTGAAGCTGGCCTGTGTCACAGGGAGCTGGAGTGCCCTGCCAGCTCAGGTGGCACTATCCATGGCTGCAGAAATCATATCTCACCATGCCACCCTGAAGCCTGTAGGATGGGGAGGCAGCAAATGAGGCACAGCATCACTGGATGTGTCATTGAAAGGATGGGCAGAGAGTTGCAGGAAAGCAGAAAACAAGGATGTTGCTAGTGATTCATTGTTTTCTATGTCTGTGCACAGGAGTGTCTGCAGCTTTGACCTTGATGCTAGCTGGCCTGTGAGATTTTCAACTAAACCTTTTTTAGCATTCTCCTTATGTAGTCTGAATTTATTCTGATGGACTGCAGTGATGTGGTGGTATTCAAACCAGGCTTGAGTTTCTTAACTGATAAAAATTTGATACCATTCTTCTGTTTTGGCCCCAAAGGGCAAAGCTGCAGAGCTCAGCTAATCTTAGAAGATTCCCTGTCTTTTTGATCTGACAGCTTCTGATAATGGTTTCTGCCGCACCCAGACTTTAAAATAGGACAAATTCCCAGTTTCCAACCTGCAATTAAAATTTGGCATCAAAACCAATGTCTTTTGTCCTGAATGCTGAACAGAGACAGATTCTGGGTTGTGTCTCTCTGCAAAATGACCATGGAGATGATGCATGCAGGTATGTGGCCTTTCACTGAGCCAGGGATGGGGTGACCCCAGCTGCAACCTAAGAGAAGAGTCCAGATTTTAAGGAAATGGCATTACATTTCCCAGTCACTGGAAGTGTTTACAGCCAAGGGGGGATTACCTTTGGAGATGGTTTGGTCATTCCCAGTTCTGGAGAACTGGCTTTACTGAGCTCTCCTCCTCACTGGGAATGCTGAGCTCCCCTTCAGCTTCATGGGAACACAGTGGTGTCTCCTCTTGTGAACAGTGATGCTCAAAAAAAGGGTCTGTGGGACTGAATGAAGTTGCTATGCTTCTGGCTACCAGGCCCCTTCCTGTGAGCCTTCTTGAAGGCGCAGGTTGGTTTTTACTGCTCGAGCTTGGCTTCTGCTCTCACTTTGCCCATGACCATGGCCACCTCTCGAGGGGATCGATGGTTGGTTTTGGCAGGAACTGTTTTATTTCGTGCTTGTGAACACAGTGGTCTCAGCTGTGTGCGGGTCTGTGTGAGGCTGGGTATTAGAGCTGCTTTGATGATACATCTTAAGGCAGCTCAGGATGATTTTATGCTGTTGCCCCAAAGGTGCTTGCACAGAAAAAGGTGCTTTAGAAATGCAAATTCTGTTTGAGGACAGATTTTCCTCTGCTGTTCTCTCTTAATTCAGGATGATGCGGTAAAAATGTAGCTTTTAATTAAAGTTTGTAAAGGTTTGGGAATGAATTGCCATAAACATAAAAGACGTAATCAAATGTCTGCCTAATCTCCACCTTGAGGGCACATTAAATACAGAAAGAATATAATGTGTTAGAGACTAGGATTGAAAAGTGATGAGGATTTGGGAGCAGGTATTTTCTACTTGAAGCTTATAAATTATTTTACTTCAGGCTTAGGGATTTAGACATTTACGTACAATAGAAAACCACGTAGCAGCCCAATTCTCAGTTGGCACAGCTAGCATCATTCTCCTGGGTCATTTTAGCTACAAATCCATGCGGCACAGCCTTGTGACGTGCGTTACAGCGCAGTGTCCTGACAGAGTGTGACATGGGAATCATTCCTCAGTTCATCACTGAGTAGGGGGCTTCTTCTCTGAAGTCAGTAGATAATTAGAGAAAAGCACCTAACAGGTTTTCATTGTTGGAATAGAACAGGATGAAGAAGGGGATGCGGCATTACACAGTGTCAGCTGGGGAGCTGGGCTTCCCTGGCAGCAGAGATGCCTTCTACCATCTCCAGCTTCAGTTTGAAATCAAAAAATAAAAAATTCAAGCAGTTTTTTATCCTGAGAAACTCAGCAGGAGCCAAACACTGTTATCTCTCTAAGATCTTTTTTTACCTGTGATATATTTTATTTCTCTCTAGAGAAATAAAATCAGGACATGTTGGAACTGTCTGGCTCCAGTTGCCATTCCCTCCTGTGTCCTCAGGAGCCAGGCATCCCAAAGATCTGCTTTTCCCCATGGAACTGCTCGACCCTCAGGCTACCCTCTAGCGGTGCCATACCAGCAGGACCATGCTGTGGTTTTGTTTTGCAGTTAGTGATATTTGACATTGTTTGGTTTTGGGTAGAAATCAGGCTGTGTTTTGTGGTCCAGCTGTGACTCCTATTGTGATTTGTATGGAAATCAGGAATATTTCTCTTGGTGGAGAAAGAGCAGAGAAGTGCCACCAAAACCTCAGCTAGATCCGTGTCTTGTGATGCTTTACTGGTGGCAGCACAGCTTTGCATTCTTTGGGACCAAGGCTTGAGGATGTGGGATGGAAAGGGCTGCAGGGAAATGGCTCTCAGGGACTGTGGTAGGGGTAGTGATGACAACCCGTAGAGGAGCAGAGGTGGTGGTAGGGAATTGCCCTTGATGCATCAAGGAACCAGCAAAGGATTAACTCCTCCTCAATGACAGGGGAAGAAAGCCTGGGCAAAAGCGAAGGGGCCAAAATACTGGTGACAGAGCTGAAAGTAGCCTGGTTAAAGGTGAAATCAGTCCCATGTCTTATACTGCAGGGCCCCATGGAAACGGGGAGGGCTTTCTTTTTCTGTTGAATTGGGCTCTATGCCAGGTGAAAGAAAACATTTTCCCAACACCAAATGGAAAAATGCAAGGCAGACATCTTAAATGAACTGTTAAAGTAATAGAGCCGTGAAAAGAATACGTTTGGGGTGTACTGGGGTTATGCATTTAACAGATTTTTGACTATATGTGACCTTTGCAGTTTGTAAAAAGTGAAATCTGCTGGAGAAACTCAAATTGTACTCAAGGCTGAAGGCAAACCTTGGGTTTCATCGCTGTTCCTGGCCTTGGCTTTGCTCAGGAGGAATGGACAGTATCTCTCTGTCCTCCTCAAATCTTGCTGTGATTTTCCTTTCCCCTTTAGCCCTCTCCTTGCTCTTTCTACAGATCATTGACAAGTTTGCTCGTGCTTTAAAATAACCCTGGCTAAAAAGTGCGATTTGCATTTTAGCAATTTTTGATTACACCCACGTCCTATATTTATTGATGTTTAAATCATCTATGTTAGTTTGAGATGTGTTTCTTTTGAGCAAGGCAAAAAAACCATGATTCTGTTGCTAACTGTTGCTAAGGGAAAGAAGATATTTATTCAGCAGGGCACTTCTTCAGTACTGCAAGGATGGTAGCCATGGAGGAGGAGTGGAAGGAAAAGAACGGTTATGTATTTAAGCCCGTTCTGTTATTGTTATTGGACTCTTGCCATATGTACTGATGGTCAGCAGATGTCTTTTTTCTCCGCTCCCAGCACTGTGCATCTTGGATTAGAGGTGCAGTTTGGGTTATGGTGCAGGGCAGCTGGTCCCAGGAGCCTGGTATGAAACCCAGAGGGTCCCTGCAATGATCCACGGGGCTTTGGGGAGTCCACAGTCCCACAGGCGTTATGAGGCTCCCATGTTGTGTAGCTCTTTCCCCTCAGTCTCTCCAAAGACACTTTCTACTTCTTGGCTTCAGAATGTCCTTTTAAAAAAATCCCATCAAATCAAAGCCACCAAGAGCCAAAAATGATGCACATGGCTGTGTTCCCTCCCTGAGCTGCTGCTGGGGGGACGTGCGGCAGTGCTGTTAGCTGGCTCTTGCTGAGGGAAGAGGTTTTTCCTTTCAGTTGTCATAGCAACAAGAAAATATTGTTTTGAGGGGGATCAAATTAAAAATTAAATTTATCTCTTTCCTAGTAAGAAAATACCTCACTCATGAAAAATATAAATCACTTTGATCGGGGTAGATCTCTTTGTAAGCACCTCTGTGGATTTTGCAAACGCCTCATGCCATGTTATGTCTCTGCTGGGTTTATGTAGAGTGTCCCATGAATTTGAGCTTTATTTAATGTTAGGCTTGGATTGAAAAACTTCCTTGGTAAAACTTCCTTGTTGCTCATAACTGGCCAAAGCGTGTGGAGGAGAAGTGGGGAAACAGGTCTGAAAAGTGTCTGGAAGCAAAAGGAGTGGCTTGTCAAATGTAGCATTTCTATGTTTTCAGCTAAAAAAACAGACAAGCAAACATTGATTTGGTGGTTTACAAGATGCTCTAGTTCTTGGAATGCAAAGGTGAACACAGCCTGAGATGGAGAGGAGGGGTTGAGTCAGGTAACTGGGAGTGTTTGTGACAGTGCTGGGGAGAACACTGTGACGGTCTCTCGCGTGTGTTCCCACACCCAAAGTATTTCCAGTTCGGGGACTTTCTAAGCCATGGTGATTTCCAGGTATTAGGTGTCCCTGAGTGCCTTTCTGTCCCGTAAGTTATCTTCTTCCTTTGAGCCCACATGGACTTCTGGCATCCACAGCATCACTTGCCATGGCTTGGTGCCCCTGCGTGGGGGACTACCTTGCTTGGGTTACTCCAAACCCAGGTAACTTCCTTCAGCAAGGTCGCACCATCCAGGTGGGGAAGCAGAGGAGGGAGAGGGAAAGACCTTCCCAGGCTGCCCACAGGTCCTTGCCAGCACCAGGGCTGCACTGATGGCCACGTTTCTTCTCAAAGCAGTACCTGGAAGCTCAAGCAAGTTGTATCTCTTTCCCTATTGGCTTATAGTATAGCAGCAGTTGCAAATTTACTCAGCCAATCTCATTCTCTCATCAGTTTATCTGTAATAAAGATTCCTAATAGATAAGGAAAAAGTTTTGTGGTTGGATGTAAGGCAAAAAAAAGGAAAAGGTTTTTCTTGGAAAGCATTTAAACATCACAGGCATTCTTTTGTAGAAGTGAACAACCGCTTGTCCAGCATTGTGCAAATAATTGGGTTTGTTTTGTTCAAGAGACATCCTAGTAGCTCAGATGCTTAGATGGTGTGTGGATGTAACCAGGTTTTTTGACTGCATGAATGACTCTGACCTGACACCTGGCAGCAGAATACAACATATCAAGGGCTGCAGAGGGCTGCTTTGATTGGAAATGATCTCCCAGACTTTGGTGACAGAGGAAGGCCAGGAACTTCCTCCACATTACATGGAATGTACAAAGTTGAGCTGTCTGTGAGAGGGGCTGTCTCACTGGCCGTGTCCCTTCAGCTGCTCTCAAGGCAGGCTCTGGCTTTGGGTTGCCAGAAGCAGGGGAAGAGGGAGAAACCATCCAGAAAATAACCAGGTTCACATTTTATACAAGTGACTGGTAGGCTTTGGGACATCGGAGTTTTCCAGGTGCCCAGGCCTTGGTGCAAAAGTGGTGACTTCGTGTAATGACTGTGCCACACTCTTGTACACTCACACTCTTGCACACTCAAACACTCTCACACACACTCACAGTTACACACACCCACTCAGACACACAGAGTTAAACACACACTCATGCACAGTTACACTCTCACACACTCCCCTTATATATTTGCAAAAGCAATACTAAATTACATATATAAATGCCAAGATCTGTTACAGAAGCCTGGTCCAGGCAAATTACTGCTTTAAACAGTCGGTGCAGATCCGCCTGTGATTTTGTGCTTGCCAGAGTCACATCATACCCACAGCGCATTTTTCCAGCTATGATAGGTGTGTCTTTTTACTTTTACACCTACATCAAATTCCTAAAATAAGATGAGTGTAAAAGGGAAAACTAACTTTGAGTTTATTTTCCTCTGGAGTCCATGGGGCTCTGGAAGTTATTATTAGGGGTGAGGTCATCACAGAGGAGGCTGTAGCCCTTGGAGAGGGGTGTGGGCGGTGCTGCTCTTGCTGAAAGAGGAGTGGTGGTGGCAGTGGAATCCTGGGCCAAGGGGACACAGGCACCAGTGGGAAGGCTGGAGAAATCCCTTTCTACACCTTGCCCATGATTTTGGCTGGATTGGAAACAGACTATTCTGCTGTGTGTCCCTCCTCCAGTGTGGTGGCACTGGCAGCAGAGCAGAACTGCCCTGGGTGCTCCATGCTCCAGGTTTGCTGCACCATCCCGTGGTGGGCTGGCTTAAAGTGCCCACACCACGCCGGTAGCTGGATGGAGCTATTCTTTATTTTTATTTCACGTAAAAGAGAGTTGGATCCCTGTTACCTTGGAAACCAGCAGCCCTAATTATAAGGAGTTTGATTCACTGGATGTAAAAAGCTATATGATTCTCCTTTTCCTTTTTAAAAAATAGAAATTAAAAATGCATTTCATAAAATTATAACCCCGTACCTAATGTAAGCTTAATCTTTAGTGTTTTCTGTATGAGGGGTGTCCTAGAAATATAGGAGATAACAGTTCTGCTGTGTCTGTAATGGTGACGCAGGCTGGGATCAGCAATACCATCCTTTGCTGCCCACTGCTTGTACTGAACCATGGCTGCCTTCAGGCCAACAGTGAAAACAAATCAAAGTCATTGCATTCTCTATGATTTTCTTGGGGGGTTTTTTGGTTGGTTTTTGGGTTTTTGTTTGTTTGGGGTTTCTTTTGTTTTGTTTTTGTTTTTTTGTTTGGTTTGGGTTTCTTTTTTTTTTTTTTTTGGCTGTAACATCATGTGCAGCACAAAGAGAGGAGATAAAGGCAGAGGGCAGAGGTGAAAATATGTCCTGCAGGGAACTCCAGATTGCAGCCAGGAAAAGAATTCAGCACCACTTGGTGCAGAAGGGATTAAAGTCTCTGCAGGGCTCATGAATAGCCCCATTGAGCAACTGCTGGACTGGAAGCTAAGCAGTGGCTAAAGTGTTTTGCCAGATCTGCTGGAATTTGCGTTTTTCAGACAGCAGTGAAGTAACATTATGGTTTACAGCAAAACAGGATGCGAGTCAATATGTAAATACTGAATAAAGAATGCTGCGTGTGTGCAGAGTGGCCTTTGCAAGTCATCTCAGAGTTCATCCCCCCCAATCCTCTGTCCTTTGAGGGTAATAGCTGAAAACTGCAAAAATTAGGGAGTGTCTTCTGTCTTTGTTTTCTGGCTTCTTTTACTTTAAGCATGCAGCAAGGGGACCATCCCATGCCGGTCAGAGCATTGGTTGTATTTGGGTCAGGAAGGTTACCAGAAGGGCAGAGATTTGCACATGGAATTGATAATTTTATTCCATTTTTAGAATGTGCTTACTGCAGTTTAAAGCTAGAATTTGTGTTGTAACATAGATATTTAAATCCTGGCCTGGAACTGTAGCTGAGAGGGAGAGCATTTAATACTTGCTAAATCCATATTTCAAATAAACATGTAAGAGAGCAGCTTTCTGGTTTATTGGTGAAGAAATAAAGCTGATATTTTAGAATGCATTCACTTCTGCAGAGTGGGCTTTCATGTGAGGATAAATACATTTAGAGCCATGTCCCTTCAAGCATGAGAAGCAGGGACTGATGAAGACATGTTCAGCTGTAGCTTCATCCATGCTTTTGACAAGGACTTTTTCCAGCCCTGGGAGTCGTCGCTGTTGTATTGGGAGCCTGTCTTCCACCAGGGAATGGCTGGCATGTTCTCGTTCTATGGCATCATGGAAGGAGCTAGACCATTGTGTTAAATTTATGCTTGGAGTTGATGATCTTAAGGGTCTTCTCCAACCTAAATGATTCTGTGGTTCTATGATTGCCGCCCTTGGTTGGGTCTGCATCATATGGATGAGAAACCAATGTGGGAGTGGGTTGGTGGGTCACAGCAGCTTAGGGGCTTCGTTGGGGAAGCCTGGGCTGCCCAGTGGTCTCTTTTCATGGGCTGCACCCTCTGAGCCTGCAGCATCCCTCTGGCTGGGTGGCACATACTGATCTCTCATCTGGATGCTCCACCGTGGGAGCAAGCGACTCTGAACAACCTGGACAGAGGGAATGCTTTCTATCCAGGCCACCGCAAGGGTGGTTTGATGTGTTACTGCACTTCACTTTTGTTGGGATGATCAGCACCACCAGACGCTCTTTAAGGCCTGGGGGAATAATTTGGGAGTGGGGAGGCAAGCAGCATTCCCTGTTTGCAGGAGTGGGATGGGTACCTGCACTGTACCTGTGTGCAAATGGGATGAGGGAGCTGGAAACTCCAAGAATGCTCATTCTGCAAATGGGTTTTCAGTTAATGGGGTCTTGATACCCATGATTATGTGGCAAATTGTGTGCTTAAAGTTGCCTGCATGAATGGTTTATCAAAGGCAGCAGAACTGACTCCTGTGCTCAGTATTAGGTGTGTGTTTCAGTGCTTTGTTGAACTGTAGAGAAAGCAGCTAACCCCAGCCAGGACTTCAAATGGGCTTTTTCTGGACTAAAAGAATTTTTCTGCCTTTTAAATACCTCAGTATTTTCACAACACATCCATCTCTGGTTTTAAAAACCCATCACCATGGTATAGCCTATCAATGTCTGACAGCTGTGACCAGGTAAGAATTACCATGTCTTGAACAGAATTTATGAAGCCACAAATTACCTTTTACCTATTGAAAATTAGTGCAATGCTAGTGGTTTTGGAGTAATACAAAGGAACCACAGTACTTTTTTCATTTAACAGTCAACTTGTGACTGATATAATTTTTTAATGTACACCTCCCCAAATGTTTGGAATGTATAAATATATATTGCACATTTAAAAAATTTTAAAAACCATTAGGCAAGAATAGCATGTTAAAATGTATTTTACGTGTTTTTTCTTAGGCTCAGTTGGCCATATGTTAAAATAAACTTGAGCAATGGCAACAATTCTTGTTTAAGATTATATCTTAATAAAATAGTATGTGGGTGGTAAATACAAGCAGATACATTTCTGCACAGGAACTGGGATTCAGATATTTTGTATGATGCTTATCTAAACTATCCCCACTGAGTAGCTTCCAGCTGCATCCTCTGGGTTAAGAAATGGTCCCATTCCCATTGGCGCCAACAGGACGTCTGCAGTGGGATTGGTAGGATGTGCTATTGCAAGGGTGTGTGTCCTGTCGTGCCCATGGGGTGGATGGACCTGAGATGGAGCTGGGCAGCCCATGCACCAGGAGCAGGGTGCAGAGCTGCTCCTCTGAGAGCACCTTAGAGCTCCTGTGTCTCCGAAAATCCTTGGTAGATGTCATACTGGGACGGCAGGCAATACCTGCAGGACTCGGTGCCTCAAACAGGCTGTCGCGTGCAGGGGCTGGATGCTGACACTGGGAGCATCCCACCCTGTTCTCCAGTATGACGTGGAATGGTTAGAATGGGGAGGATGCCAGGCAGGCTGGATAATAATTGCATTTTCACCTGACCCTGGAGTAGTCCGGAGCCATGCAGCAGAAAATGAACAGTTAAGTTTGCATTAAAGAAAGCAAGCAGTGTCCTGGTGTCACTGTCACCAGTCTAAAGGTCGGGAATGGGACTGGCTCTACCTGGGGTCAGTTTGGGGTCTGTGCCATCACCTTCTGTGGTGTCCCAGCCCCTCTGGCTCCCACCTCAATGCCAGACCCATCCCTGTGCTGTTTATCTTCACTGCTGATCATTTACTTAACTTTGCATTTATTCAGGATTTAACTCTGCAGCCTGTTTTAATTGGTGGGGCTGCAGCATTATTGTGCTAAACTCAAGACAGATGGTGCTTGAACAGGGACCACACGCAGAGAGCACAGAAATGGTTTTGGCCAGTCCAGCCAAGCAGGGTCCTGTGTGGATACCGGTGGGTGAGAGCCAGCCCTGAGTCTGGGGTGCTTTGTTGAGCTGCCTTAAACACCGCGTGGGGAGAGGCAAAGGGAAGGGGCCATGCTGGATACAAGGGATAGCATCACCTCTCCAGCTCACCCACCTTTATTTTCCTCATGAAATGGAGCTTTTTGTAGAAGAGCGGTGGAGAGTTTGCCAGGTCCAGCTCCATCACCTCGACGGAGAGCCTGTCATTTTTGCTGGAAGGAGGGGCTGGAAGAGCCCTGCAGTGCAATGGCTGGTCTCTTCCCCTTGCAGACAGAACAGGGAGAGAGGGCAGTGCCAGGCAAAGGCCTTCTAGTAAGGTGATGTAACTGTGGCTGGACGTCATTAGCTCAATGCACCAGTTGCCATGGCATCTGGCACGTGTTGGCATGAGGGCTGGAATAGCACTCTGCCCAAATGCCCAGACAGTTTGTTTCATTGCTTGGAGCCCAGAAAGGGGCACAGGGATGATTCTCTACCAGGAGATGCCAAAACTTGTGCTCTTCTGCAACACCTGCCCCAGGACCTCTCAGGGCATTACACATCAACCCAACCTGTATGGCTGTAGTGGTGCTCCGATAGTCACTGTATCAGTGTCTCTCTGCACACCCTGAAAGCCCTTCCTGCTGTTGTCACATTGAGGGCAAGGAAGGTGTAATCCTTGCTCCAGCAAGATGAGGCTTCTCACAGTGCTCACAAGACTCTCTTAGAAGATGCTGGTAGAAATTAAAGGGTAGAACACTCGTAAGGGCTTATGAGGAGTGGTGAGTGAGCTGGGGGGGCTCAGCCTGGAGAAAAGGTGGCTCAGAGGGGACCTTATCACTCTCTACAACTCCCTGAAAGGATGTAGCAAAGTGAGGGTCAGCCTCTTCTCCCAGGCAACAAGCATGAGGACAAGAGGAAATGGCCTCAAGCTGCACCAAGAGAGATTTAGATTGGATATTAGGAAATAATTGTTCACTGAAAGGATTGTCAAGCATTGAGCAGGCTGCCCAGGGAAGTTGTTGAGTCACCATCTCTGAAGGTATTTAAAAGTAAAGCAGAAGAGGCACGTGGTTTAGTGGTGGGCTTGGCAGTGCTGGGTGAATCGTTGGACTTCATGATCTTGAAAGTCCTTTCTAACCTGAACAATTCTGTGATTCTATAAACTTGTTCTCTCCTTGAGATGATGACCAGCACCCTGGGCACGTGTTTGTATGGTGCCTGCTTTGCAGCTGGGCTCTCTCCTAAGGTGTAGGTGCCCTCCCTTCAGCCGGTGCACTAGCTGTTGGAGATGTAGGGCAGAGCATCCTGAAGACGTGGTCTTGCAACTAAGAACACATGTTGGTGACCTCAGACTATGAGAAGCCATGATTCACCGGACCCCTCTGATGATATTAGAGATTTAACCGCTTGAAATTCTTGAGACCTCCAAAGGAGGAAGCCACTGGTGAACAGACTTGTCCTCTCTTGTCCAGTCCTGCAAGCAGGCAGTAAAGCTGGTGGACAGTGGTTTTGTGAGCTGCCAGGAGAGCCAACAGAATGTGCTGACCATGTGAAAGTGCAGGGTTGTGCAAAGGCTTTCTTGTCTCACTTATGGAAATTGGTTTGCAAGTAGAAACAGTTCTGCACTTAGAAGCTCATCTGTCTGTGACTAGGTTGTATAAAACACCTTCATACCTTCCCTGGACTAAATGCAAGGTAACAAATGTTGGGATGCTGACAGCTGGATTAAGGATGATTATCGCAGGATTTCAGGAGAATTAACATGACAATAAAATCAAAAAGAAACCCTGGGAAACAGTAAGAATTACAACAGGAGAAGACCCATCCTGTCTATCTTCCAAATGGCTGAGTGCTTGGTGTGGTCCAGTGAAAGCGGCTTGGGAAGCAGCAGATCCAGGGCTGTGGACCTTGGATACATGGCTGGATGGGAAAAGCAGAATCAGATATCTAATTTGGGTTTTAACTCACCCAGTATGAAATAAAACACAGTCCTGAATTGTTGGTTGTGCTGCAGCCAGGGTGCTATTATATGCATTTTTATGAGGCATTTTATCTAGAAGTGCTTTTTCTCTCGAGGACCCTTAAAATTGATTTTCCACATCAACTTATTTTTATAATTGCATCATGTTTACTGATTCTGGCTCATGAACTTGTAACATCTGAATGCTGTAACTGCAAGGCAGACAGCCTTTCTGGGGAGGCTGCCTTGAATAAATACAGGACAGAGGAACTATAAGGTCAATTAATTAGCTGCACCCAGCCTCAGTAACAGCGTGACTCACAGGGTGTTTATCCATAAAGTTGCACCTTGCCCTGGGCTCTGCCCAGGAGCAGGCAGAGTAGAGGTTACCTTACTTCTTCAGTCAGCTGCAAGTCTGCTGGTGCAAGATGAAAAGCAGCAGAGTGGAGCCAGTGTTCAAAGCTGAAGTCTGAAATGTCTAAATAGAAAATGGAAGTAAACAGGAATAAGAAAAAGAAGAAAGCTCTTTATTGAAATTCTGTAAACAACTGAAGTAATGCAGATGAAAAGTGAGAGAGTTTGTTGTCATTAGTGAAGTAAACAAGGATTAGACAAGATTTGAAATAATTTGACCTATAGATTTTTTATTATTTTGTACTCGTTTGAGTTGCCTGGTCAGTCGTTCTGGGAATACCATTTTACTGGGGAATATTGGTTTTCATCACATCAGCTGCTGATCTGCAGTGCAAATCTCCTGCCATAATATTACCGATTATAACCGATAATATAACCGATTCCTCTGGCAGGGTTCGAACCAACTGTGGGGTAAAATGGTGACAACAAAGCAAAAAGCTGTCCTGACCTTGCCACAGTCAGATGTTTCCATTCAGAACAATGTGCCTTTTTAGAACCTCTTGGGACTTGCAGAAAATGGGTCTGCATTTTGGGGTGGCTCATGGTGCATGAAGAGCCTTACCTGGCATGGCAAGGTGCTTGGAGCTCCAACAGCTCCCTGGTAGCAAGCTGGGGTTCCGAACCTCTGATTTACACCCTATCAACCCTTCCCACATCTCTCAGATTTTCTGCCAAAGTGGAGGTGCAAAGTTTCACAGGCCTTGGTTCAGGTGTCGCACTCTGTGTCTGTCATTGATAAACTGTATTTGCATAAGTAAGAGGGTGGAATATTGCTCACAGCCCTCATTTGGTGTAGAGTAGCTCTCCACTGCTAAACTGTTTATGTCGAAGAGGAAAATAATGTTTAAATGAAATGGATAAGCAAATAGCTGGATTTGGCAAACAGATGTGAGAAGTGGAGTAAAAATCAAATTGCGGAATTGTAACAATAAGTAAAATTTTGTCAGGATTCAGTGTCCTAGTTCCCCTCCACCTCTGGTCCAGCATCCAGGCAGAGAGGAGGAGCAGGGACATGGAGACCTGCCCCATAGCAACCCAAGCAGCTTCAGGTGGGAATTTCAACTCATTGTGAACATTTCTTTAAAATCACTGGCAAGCAGGAAATTTTTCAACAGCTTTGAGAACAACATGTCAGTGGCAACAAAACAAGTTTTTAATAATGAGGAATGGAGAACAGTGTTTTACTCCCAGGATCTGTTGCTCTAACACACAAGTTTGTACTGGAACGCTTTGCTAACGTGATTTATTACCAGCCTCGTTATTATATGGGCTTTCTAAATGATATTTTATTAATTTCAAGTGTTTGTTTGGTGCCTTTGAAATAGAAAAGGAAAGAGCCAAATCTGACAGTTCAATAGTTTCACGAATTTATTGAGATCTCTGTACTCCAATTATCACTCCCTCCAGCTCCATAACGGGTTTCTTTACCCTGAATAGGGATTTATGTACTGCACATGGAAGTACTATAAAAATTAAAACAACTTTATATTTGTTTTTCTTGCTGTCTGAGCTTCAGCATCACAATCCATCCCACCCATCCAGAGCTGGGAGAATTTGAGGGGGGCAAAAGCAAGGTGTGGCAATTCTCATTCAAATTCTTTTCTAAGGTAGAAAGCCCCGTTCTACGTCAGTAAATTACCTTATGCTTAAAAGATAAATCTTGGTACAAAAGAGGCACAAATTAAAGGAGAGCTGTCATAAAGGCTCCTTGGAAAAATGTAAGCAAGATATATGTGTGCTGTAGATGTACTGTATGTGTAGATACTGTTCTTTTTATTCTATTTTAAAAGAGGTTTGTTTAAATCTCTGTTTACCAGTGGTGTGGTCCAATCTGGAAGCCATTCTTTCAGACGTGCATCCCTACACAACAGATCACTATTTTGTTGTTTAATATGAGCCCAGTTCCCCTGAGCATTCAGTATATCCAGGCACTGGATATATTTCTTATCATCTATATTGCCTCATTAATGCTGCACAAACCGACCTTGTAGCTGTGCAGCTGCTTTTGTGTGCCTGGTGTCACCTCCTGCAGCCAAACAAAGGTGTGTACTGGGGAGCCCAGGTCGCAAATCTGGGCATGCAGTGTAAAAATATGGGCTTATGGGGCCGGTAACCATCGCAGCCTAATTAAAGTTGGACTCCCATTTTCTAACCCTCTGACCCAACAAATTGCTAGAGGTTTTTTGTTTTGCTGGTTTTTTTTTCTTTAAAAAAAACCATCAAAATAAGCCTCAGATGAGAAGTCTGAAGGAAGGGTACTTCTGTGATGGCTGAAGGGTCGCTGGTTGCTGGCCATGTAGATGTACCTTGGAGGCAACTGGATGGGGATCATGTGCTTAATTTGAGGTACTCACCTGGGCCCTTTTTTTTTTTTTTTTGCATGCATGGCACTATGCAGATTTAAATGAACCCCAAACAGTTCTCCTTAAGGTGGGAATGACTTTTTTCCAGACAATACAAAAGTGAGAACATTTTCTGTTGATGGATAGGAGAACATGGAAAGTTCCCAGTGCAGCTCAATGTGTAAGGGAACCCCCCCTCCTCCAAAAAGGAGAAAAGAGAAGTCAAGTCCATATGGAGAGCACTGTTGGAACTGGGAGGAGGGCAGAGATGTGCATGGGCTTGACCTTGCTGAAATCCAGCAGGATTTGTTACCTCAGTGAAGAAGCTTTTGAGCCTCTCTCCATGTTTGTCTGGGAAGAGTGATGTGCACCCAAGGAACCATAGAAGCAACAAATAATAATGGTGGCACTAAATGGCTTGCTCTAATCCAAAGCAGACTGTTGTGGTTATATTTGAGCACTGTCATTACAAGAAACTCTGTAATGAGGGGGGTTTTTTCATTTTTCATTAGCATCAGATTCCCTATATTAGCATTAACATCCTTCTGTGGAGCCCAAGGTATTTACAAATTTGATGGTGCTGCTGCAGTTGCTGGGAAGATTTTCAGTTCTTATTTAAATCACCCAAGACAGTTACACTAGTTGGAAGCATGAACTACGTGGATAATAGCACACATAAGCTTTGCTGTTGATGAGGGGTCTGTAATCCTATGCCTTTGGAGACCCAGAGTACTGATACATAACATCTGTAATATACATAATATGTGTATTGACTCACTGTGTTGTGGTTGCGATGCCAAATGCCCAGAGCTTCTGGGAAGGTAAAGATGGATCATCCTTTTGCTAACAGCAAGTGAGGCTTTGTTTTCCTCATTTGCTGAAACCCCTCTTGCAGGAAACTTTGGATTTTAATAGTTGATAATTGGGTTTATTCATAGGATAGTGCTCTTATTAATTGAAATGCGAGTTGCCAAAAGTACTATGCTTAATCTTCTCTTTGTAGGGGGAGAAAACATCTCAGACTCATGTTGACATTCTGTCCGCAGATTCTGCTGTGGCATTAGTTCTGTTTGCAAACAAAAAGCATGTTTACAGTGAAAGGAGTGTATCCCTAACTGCTTGGCATAAAAGTGTGGCTGAGGATTCATAGGGGGTTGTATGTCCTCTTTCTCACCTCACCGTTACCACAGTGCCTCTGTTTTGTGATGACTTCACCTCCATCTCTGACAGCTACTCGAAAGCAAACTGTCCACCAGCCTCTGCCTCTCACCTCACCAAGGTGTGAGCAGGGATCATATCTGCTCCTGGGTCAGTTATACCAACAGATAATCCCACCTTGCTGGTGCATTGCATGTTTTTGCAAGCCCTCGTACTACAGAGGTGATGGCTGAGGGGTTGATGTTTGGTCAGTCTGCCCAGGTCCTCTGAAAAAACACTGTTAAAAAAAAAAAAGTGTAAAAAAACCCACCTGGGACAGCCAGTCTGCCAAGACTTCCCAGAGGGGTTGGGTTGAGGAGAATGTAGTGCCCTGGAGAAATGCCTCCTTATTTCTATGGACAGGTATAACATGATGATCCAGACTGGTTTGCCATGGGTTAAGGCATAGAAGAACCAGGATTACTTCCTTTGGTAGAGATCACAGCACACAGAGGGCATATGGTGTCCTCCAGTAAAGCACAACAATGAATGTTTAAGAGAACATTACAAGTATTTTAATGACTTTTTCCAAGTGTGTTTATCCATTTCCTGATCCTAGTTATGTCTGATAGACCTTTAAAAGCAAGGAGACTCAGAGAAACCATACATGAGCAGCATGGGGCTGTCTAGCAGGGAAGGACAGAGCTGCTCTGAGGTTCCCAGAAACAAAATTGGCAAAGCCAATTGAAGATTCTTTTGTTCAAGTCAAATTTTGCTTCCCAGCCAGCTGAGCACTTTGATTGCCCTCAGGAGACAACAAGGCCCCAGGCTGGGGTGTGATGAACAGGGACTTGAGGTATCTCTCAGGGAATGTTTCCCCAGCAAACTCCCCTTGTGGAAGCAAGGCATGGCCGCCTGCATCCTTGTCATGATTTGGTGGTGCATGAAAGCTCTTTTGTATTGGTTTTTCTCCCCTTCCTGTTTTTTTACTCTCCAGCCCACCTTAATTTAATGGCACTGTTTCCACTTGATCATTTCCCAGAAAAGAGTTGTTAAAGCAAAATCTCTTCTTGTTTCTGCATTACTGTGTGATCACTCAATCTTGCAAGGTCATCCTTCATCAGCTGAGACATGGAGTCAACACCCTGGACAAGCATATCTATACAATTTAGCACATGTTTAAACTGGAAATGGAAAGTCTCATTTTCAGGTCAAGGTATTTCTTTAGTTTTCAAGTATCCAGAGAGCTTGTGGAGTTTTGGAATACTTGCATCTTGTGTCAGCTTTCATTCTCTTTGGAATCCAGATGTTAATTATGGATGAACCAAGCCACAATGCTGACGAGCCCATTTCCACACATAAATGCATATGAAGAATAAATTAGTGTCTTGGCTGGAGCAAGCACACACTCCTGCTCCACTTATGTGACTCCACATACCTTTGAAATAGATGCAAATCCATGTGTCACCATGACACCAAATGTTCTCAATATATTGAGCATATGTGTCTTGGGAGATGGAAATAATAGAATCAAAGTGTAATTCAGAGCCAGTTGTTGTCGGTCCAACTTCATTTATCATCATCATTGTCCTTATCAGTTGTGATTCTGACTGTGGGCTGCTGTTGGGCAGATATTGGCTCTTTTGTGGATGGTGCGGTTGATGTGTTTGGTTGCGGTGCAGGCATTTTGGCACAGTAACATGAACTATGAAATTCCTTTTTCATAATACTGTTTTTCTGCTGTTCGTGTGTATGGCATCTTGGAAGTAGAATGTAATTTTGCACATGATTTTTTACATTGTGGAGAAGTAGTCCAAGAGTATTTGGTATTAACAAGATGTTTTTTAATGGGAAACATCTCTGTAGACACAGACTCAAGTTTTCATAGCTGTGTGTTCAGTAACTACCAGTTGTGCTCATTTAAGCAGATTTGTCTCCACCCATTCCCTTCAGTTCGTGTTTATTGGGATGATTTGTTTGGTTGTGAAGCTTGAAGTCAACCAATTTGCAATGGGAAATAAGGGAATAATAAATTTTGCAGAAGTTGATGTGTGAGCTGTTTCAGGTACAGGGATTGCGGTTTTTTCAGACGTGAGCACAGCTGAAACTGTTACACACAACAATATCCTGCTGCAGTTGATTTCTTCCGCTGCCTCTTGCTGCATGCACAGACGTAGCCAAGGTCCAAGACGCACACGATTACTCACACAATCAATTCCCCTACCCCTTGGGGCAGGTGGCTGGACTAAGGGACCTTGCATAAACCCTTCTTTTCTCATGATTAGTTGGTTGAAACATTGACTTTATCTTGTGCATACGTAGTTTTGCAGCAGGCTACTAGTTTGATACCATTCCCTGCTCTTGAAAAGATTTGCAAGGTGTTAAACATTCATTAGAGATCTATTATTGAATTCTGTGGTTGTTCAAAGTTCCCAGCAGCTGTTGGCTTTGAATCTTCTGGATACACATTGCAGAAACCACTCTCTTCCACAGTAATCATTATAGCAGGGAATATCTTGGCCCCGGCTGCTTTCCAGTGCTGTCGGTCACTGCCTGGGTTTCTCCGTTGGCACACGAGCGTTTTGCCACCTGCTGATGTCTTAAATACTGTTTTGCACAAAGTTGGGCAGAGTCCTTTAGAAATTACTCTAGCACTGTTGTATTTATCACAAGACAAATCACGAGACATGAAAATTCAGCCTTTTCCTATATTGTCCTCATATATCAGTCTTCTGCTGGGTTTTTGAAAGCCAACTGTGCACTGCACACTTGGGCTATCAATAAAGATGCCCAACACTTTCCTGCAGTGGCTAGAGAGAATTGTTTTGAATGTCTCTGTAGATTTCCCATGGTTTGATAAACATGCTTAGTCTATCATCCCTCCCTATCTGTTTCCTGCAGTGCTAATGGATTGTAGAAACCTTCAAAAATAAATTCAGGCCACTCCATCAAATAACTGACTTGAAAAACATCATGTCTTTCACTTGGCAAACAGATGCCAGATATTAGGGCTGCGACTCACAAACCTGAGTGAATTTAATGGAGAGGTTCTCATCATTCCCACGGCCTTTGCCAAGAGTTGTAAAATAAATTATCCTAATTAATTTTAATATTTCATGAAATCTCACAAAGTGATGGCATTCTGGGAAGATTAATACAAAAGCTATAAAATTCACATGTGCCATATGTTATATGAGCACCAAATGGGATGGCTAGGCATCAATATCCTTTTAAATTTGGCTTCAGCAGTGATTCATGACCTACTCATCCCTGATGAGAACCCTGATATTGCGAGTGGCGTTATTTCAGTGTGCATGTGCTCTGTGGAACTGGTTACCGGACTGGATTTATGAAATCCCACCGTACATGGTATTTGCTGGCTGTTTCAGCTGCCTTGGTCTGCATGGTGGCATGCTACCACCAGTGAGGTTTCATTCACTCTGGGTTAGATAGTTAGGCTCATGTCTTGGTTTGAAAGACAGGCGTCTGCTGAGGAAGTCAGGAGCCTCCCTTGGAATGGAAAATGTAGCCCCCTTCCCTCCAAATTATTATAATTTTGAAATTAAGGGGCTTTCAGGCAAAGATATGAAGAATAGGAATAACAGTTCTTTACTTATATATCTATATATATATATATATATAAAAAACAAGGCAAACAAACAACAGTAACTGTGGCAGTAACAACAAACAGAACCCGGACCCCTCTCGGCCCAGGCCCTCT
>WEIT01031399.1:6488-40366 GCA_013389985.1 Dryoscopus gambensis
ACAAACAAAACAAAAAAAAAAAAAAAAAAAAAAAAAAAAAGGCAGCAGAAGCACACCATGCATATCACCAAATGACAAATCTCTTTGGTGCTACAGAAGCATAAAACATGAAAGAATTTCTGTTTCAGCACAAACTGGGCTTTTGGAAATCATGTGCGGATGATTTGAGCGTGGCCACTGGGCTGTGGTGATGACAAGTTCTCTGTAGGAGAACCTGACTTACAAGTAAAGAGAGTTCTTGCTGTCTGAAAACAGATCTGAAGAGACAGGGGTATTTTGGGCACAAAGCAAAGTAAACAGCTTCAATTATAGGCAGTAGAATGGGAAAGTCACAGGCACTTAAGTGGGTCAGACATAAGATGAAGACTGGAACAAAGTCAGCAGAGAAGAAAAGAGGAGGATGTTAAAACCAGAAAGTTTTAAATACAGTTTAGAAGAAAAGTTTCAGAAATTAGGACAAGTGTTTTAAACTTGAGTCAGACATGAAGGGTCTGTCAGGTAGAGGATACAAAGGTGGAGATGACTTAGCTATTACAGTAGAAAGGGAACCTGCTTTTAATACACCTAGAGATTGCTACATAATCACATTGCAGAGCATTAAAAAACATTGGTACAAAGCCTTACACCAGAGCCAAGAGGCGGTTGTGTAATGGTACTTTCTCAAATGTGCTAAAAATATAAATAGGCACATACAGAAACAAAATCAGCTATCAAAATCTTGTGCTTTTTAAAATTTAAGCATCCCAGAACAGATTACAGCAAGCCACTTGTACAGAGTGTCCTTGAAAAGTGACACATAATGTGTGTTTTATATTCTCACAGACTATCTGGAGTTTGAGATCAGAAACTTCTTTTGAGTTTCTCTAAAATGGTGCAAGCTAATAAAGAATTAAAAGTGGAAGTGATGTAAGCATGAAATTGGAAGCAGAAGGGTTAAACAGGTGATAGCAGCAGGTGGAAGAAGTAAATTATTCATTTGGAGACTGAGACAGACAAACGCCAAAGCAGTTTGCAAAAAAGGAGGCATGGAAATAACACTCATTAACTCCAAAGGCCCTAAAACTACCCAGTTTAGTTGGAAAGATATCATGTAAATTTGCATCTCTGCTCTCACCACGTTATAAGAGCTGTCATTTCCCCCTTTGAATCTTCTTTTTTCCCTCCCACATCACCATACCCATAATCTGTATCTCTTCATCCTTCCCTGCCCTGCCTTTGCCTGCAACCGCACCTAAATCCCATGAGGTTACACTTGAAGATGGCTCTGGGACTGCAATAGGTTTCAGGTTTTTCACCTGCAACCACTTCTTCCGTGCAGGCCAGAGAACAGGCACACTCTTATCTCCAGACAGCAGAACAGATGGTGAGCTCTTTGAAGGCTCGGGGGGCCGAGGGGCCCCCGCTGCTCCTGAGCACGGGCGATGTCTGAGCACATCCCTGTCCCTCTGACGGACCACCCTGCCTGATCCAAAGCCTCCAGGAGCCTGCGCTCGGCACAGCCAGGCTGCGAATCAGCCTGCAGGGTTTGGCTGTAAGAGCAGGACCGGCTCCAAGTCCCAGGTGGAGCAGCCAGGGCACAGTGCTGAATGCTTCCCACCGAACTGAAGGCTTTCCCAAGCTCAGCTCTCCCCACCCGACCAGAGCTTCTGCCAACCACTCTGTCCTGCCATAAGTAAAGCTTTCTGCGAGATAAAGAAACAAACACCTTGTCTGACGCTCAACAATCCTGTAGGACATCTTCATTATCAGGTGTTTCTACCCTAAACATATTCAGAATTTAGACTTACTCATGCAAATTTGTTCTAACTACTCCGAGCAATTGGTGAGTAAAGTAATCTGGAAAACTAAGTGCAACTATATGTAAATATATTGCAAAATGTTAATGATATAATTATTGCATGAGGGTAATAAGGAATAGGCTTAGATGATTTTTTTTCATGCTCATAGCCAGTATTTTTATTATATACATCACATTTATTCCCTTTCAGGACAAACATCCCATTGCAACACGATGGGGAACAAAGTGGAGGTTATTTTTTATGCCAGCTCTTTGGCTAAGTGTTGTATAAAACAGCCACTGTATTCCTTCTCTTCCTGGATTTAGCTGTGGGAAATGTATTTTGATATTGCACACATAAAATAGTTTTGTCCTTTTTAACCTGCCCTATGTTTCTTATGTGTGCTTTCAGAGCTTTGGAGAGTATTTTATCATTTACTGATATGCAGAACTCTCAGTTTATGATCAAATTATTAAACTGCCCATCCAAGTCAGTGCAGGTGCCACGAGCAGCTTTCTTTGGAGCTACTGCAAAACCACGTGTGTCATATAGTTTACATGTGGAATTGGGTGTCATGGTCTCACTGGGGATGGACTGTGCTGCAGGTAAAGCTAAGCCAGTAAAATTCTATCCACTATATTCTTAAGTGGAACCAGTTAAAATAACAAAATGACCTAAAAACATTTTGACATAAATAATTGCATACTAATGTCAGTTAGCAATCAATTCAGAATTAATCTGAAGATTTCCTTACGCTAAACAATGCAGAATTTTGTATAAAACTACATATATTGCTGTGTAAATACCTATATGCATGCAAATATATCTATATGTAATAGATATTTATACAGAGATTTTTTTAAAAATAAGGTAAATAAGCTACGATAATTTGTACCTTTGCTTGAAAAAAGTGATTCTGATAAAGTAATCTTGTCAGTCCTTAATCACTGAAGGTTTAAATGAATAATTTCTCATTTTCTAATAAGTCTAGATTGACTGATGAAATTTCAGCGAAAAGTGGTTAAAATTCATCTTAGCTTTTCCATGCAATATTGGATTCCACTTTATCAGAAAACTTTCAAATGCAATATTACTCGTTGTTACATATACAGCCAGCAACTTACGTAGGGCACTATTTATCATTCAGACAACTTAAGTACAACACAAAAAATCACCTTGAGACAAATGAGAAATTCTCTCTTGGGAAACCCCAAACTGTATTAATATGATAAGAAGTAGAGCTTCACTTTACCTTCATTAAGTCTAGAAGGCATTTCTCATACAGCCATGTAAGAAGTTAGAAAAAAAAATACAAAATAAAACTAAAAAACCCTCCAATGTTCAGATATCTTTTTAGTCATATCAATCATTTTCAGTTCAAACAACTTTTTTCATTGTTACAAAAGCATTAAAATCCAGATGGAAATGAGCTGAAAAATTCAATGCCCACAGGGAACCCAGTGCTTAGATAATCTAATCCATTTGGGAAACAAAAAGTTCATGTCAGGTATTTAGTAACCAAAGCAACTACCAGAAGCTGGGTATTGAAATTGGGCTGAGTAATATTTCATCAGATTTCATCAATCCTGCTAGAACAAAGAAAATTGTGAGGTATAACAACCCATTCAATGTTAGTTGAGATAAATAAACTGACAAAAAAATAAAGCAGTGATTGCAGTTATCTGTTATTGTTTCCTAAATATATTGCTCGATATATAATAAAGACAATATTTCCAAACCACTGCAATGTGGGTTGCAGAGTGGCCATTTTGATTGCTGTATTCGCAGTTGAGTTATTTATGCCGTCCAAATCTTTATTTGTATTGCAATTGGGTCTGCACATCTTTCCCTCTTCACAATCTCCTCTTGAAAACAGGAGAAAGATCTACCCCTGAGTAAGCAAGAAGTGTAGCGTTCTAGGATTAATAACATTAAATCCATTAGTTGAGCAGTTTGTAGGAAAACTGTCTGTTCCATATAACCAGGGGGTTCCAAAGCAGATGTGCACCCACAGCACCTTCCTGTGTGCTAGAAATGTTTAAAATGTACTTTCACCACAGATTCTTTAAGTTAGGATTCTGGAAATAGCTAACATTCACTGAGAGAAATTGTCAAAAAATACATTTTTAAAAAAACTTCCCTGCAAAAAACAGCCGTCTTTTCAAGCAAACAACATTAAGTTTAAATAAATTTCCACCTGTGAACGTGAACCAGCATCCTTGCAAATGTGTCTTATGCCTGCAGAATCTATCACACCAGGCATTTCAGTTTGATTAAATATTTTATGCTCATAGTTCAAAGTGGCTTTATATTTGGTTTAAAATAAAACCCCTCATCATCTTAAAAGATCATCAAGTAGGCCTTGAACATGCAGACATTATGCAAATGCTGGTTACAGATAGGCCTGTGCGTGTGTATGGGTGAGTACCAGGCACATCTGCTTTGGAAATTTACTGAGTCATACTTGAAAAACCAGAACAATTTCAACTCAAAAGAAAAAAATTCTTTGGTATGCTAAGAGCCCAGCAGCAGAATGAGATTTTTCACAGGGAGCTGTGTGCTGAGGACCAGCACTGACTCATTCTGCTCCAGCTAACCTCACATCTCTGCCTAATTAATGTGAACGGGAAATTCAGAGTCAGGAGCCTCTACCACTGTTACCATGGCCCACCAACAAGCTGAGATCTCAGATATCTCAGCAAACCCCTGAGGCACTACTGCAGCTTTTCTTACCCAACTGATATTTAAGGTAACACATGGAAGAATCAAAGAGATTGCTTAGCAAACAGCGTGACTAGTTAACTACAAGATCCAGGAAGAAATGATAAATAAAAGCAAATATTCTTGGAGTGTTATTCATTTGGAACGGCTGCTACTTATTGAACAATTAGTGTCCTAGGTGCTGGAAGTACCTTAGACGAGTGCTAAAGGAAAATACAATGCAAAATCATAAAAACCTGTCCCGAGAAAGAAATTAGGAGCACGGCTTTTGCTGCCTGGTTTGTAAGACCAGTTTGTCCATGTAAACTATGGTTATGTTTAACAGAAAAACATTTTGTCCCTGAGATGCATCTATTTCACTGTGCTCCTAGTAAAACCAGTTCTGTTCCTGCAATCGCTAACATAGCCAAAAGACTGTCATCCTGTGAAACCCCCTGCCTTTTGCACCTTTTCCGGGTTCGGAAGGATTCTAATTCTCAAAGATTTTACACGGTTAACAACTCTCTAACATTTCATTTTTTAAACCAGTTATGAAAAACAGAATTTATTCTAAAGGCAAATTAATTATATCGCTGGTCTTCACAGGGGAAAGTTTTGCAAAGAGTTTTTAGCACAAAGCTGCCATACTTCAGCTCACTAACCCACCTTTCCACTAACCTGCAGTGCTAGTTTATGGGATATTTCAAAGGAGAAAGATAATCACCTTCAACATACCTAAAACTTTCTTGTAGGCTAATTTTTAGCCTACAAGTCACAGGAAGAAGCTATGAAAATATAGCAAATAATAAAAAGGAAAATAATCAGGATATTCATGACTTGCTAACAAGCCTAGCAGGATGGACGGAAGTAATTTAACTCTGCCCTGCTGAGTCACTTGGGCTGTCCATCTACCCAGAATGAACCTAATTAGCTGGTATCAAAAATGCCACAGCTTGAGCAACGGCCAAAATATATGAGCAAAATAAAATCAATCAGCATGAGACACCTTCATTTCCATTTACTAAATATTAAGTGCAGTAGTTTGCCCCATATTAACTCACAGCTAATGAAAGCCTTATTTAACAGTATTTGTCTCAAAATCAGAACAGAAGATTATTTCCAAGTACATCCAACATTTCATATTCTTCCAGAGCACACTGTATCATAGCGCATTTCAACTTGCATTTGTAACAGCACATTCAACCACAGAACACTTTCTTAAAATAACATTAATGCTCTGTCTTAAATGGATAAAAGTAGGAACAAAAATTCATGCTGACACTTTATTATGGTCCTCTACTGCTGTGCAACATGCACACCCCCTGCCTCCACCAGGCACAATAGCTTAGATGAAAATGAGAGTATCTGTCCAGCTTTCCCCAAAATGCTCTTGCTGCACTGCATGAAGACAAACACCTACCACCTCAATATTTTTGATAGCTGCCTGTCTTGAAGCAGCTCATCTGGATTTAAAGATGAGATGCACAACTTTGCCTTTTCAGCTGTATCAACCATCACTTTCACATAACAGCACAACAGCCAGTAAAAACAGAGCTCCACTTTAGTTCATCTCATTGATTAATGCATTCATTCTATCAACATGAGCACACGACATGCACTAAGAGGTTCCATTTAGCATGCATTTCATTTCGCTCTCTTCTTCAGCTCTTACACAGGTTGTAGCTGACATTTACACCCAGTCCACATGGCAGCATTTTGACCTTGCTTTTAGAGGCTCTTTAGCATAAAATAATCTTTGCAGTTAGAGCCTGCAACTTATGCTGAATTATGGGTACTTTACAGTAAAGAAATAAAAAAGCATAGTCAAATGCTGACAGTACTCCAATGCTTTTCCCACAAGTCCTCTGAAGAACCAGCCAATTACCCTGCAATTGACACAAGTGACTGAAAAAAGCATCCTCGTTTCTAGCAGTCGTAAATTCATTTGCAAGTAGCTCATCAAAATTAAATGTATACTTATTACAGACACAAAGACATGCTTAAATCACATTAAAGGGATAATTTTATGATACTTGTAATTAATTTCAAGAAAAAAAAGATTTTTCTATGCTGTATGTAGTAATCCTTTGCAAACTTTAAACTTAAATCTGTTTCTTTACTTAAGTGTCTCCTTTCAGTGTGTGTGAATACTGGTTTGCTATAATAGGATTGCTCGTGTGCATCAGGCTTCTGGCACTGATCTTTGTAGGGGAAAAGGGAACATCGCTTCGAGGGTGAAAAAATACACAGAAAGGACTGCAAGGTGTTTTACGAAAAAAGAAAGGGAAACCAACCAAAATTGTGACTAAATAAGAGATGGCTGCATTCCTTTTGCAGTCCTGACAAACACTGAGAACATTAAAGAGTTTTATCTAATAATAAATGATTAAGATCTGGTATAAGATACAAAACATTTCTAGCAGATGATGTGAAAAGGAAGATAAAATGTGAAGTAAGGGAAATAATGGCAGTACTTTTGACTGTTTCATTCTAGGTTTTATTTTAGTTTATTCACAAGGCTTGTCACTAGTTTATCCGAGTCTGATATATACGTGTGTATTTATGGACACATTGATACACCTTTTCCTCCTTTTCCCTGCAAATGTGAGAACTCTTTTATTGCTCTAGATAACAGTATGAATGGACAAAGACAGAAATTTGTGGCAGAAAACACCCTGGATAACACCATTTCTATGAATCTTGCTCCTCTAGTCTGTGTTTAATTATGAGGCTATTATACATTTTTTTAGACAGAATGCACCTTACTGTCAAACAAGTGAAACTGCATTAGGGACTGAAATATACTTTTAAAAGAAAACATATAACTGACAATAAAGAAAACTATAAAATAAAGAATTAACATTTAAGTTACAATGAAAAATAGACTGCAATATCCTTCAAAGAGAAAATTATATTTAAAGCCAGGAAACAAACAATTTAGTGAGAGAAAACATTTGAATATTCTTCAACAGTCTCATAAAACATTGCAATAATTTTATAAAACTTGGCTTTACTCTTCTTTGATAGTAACACATAGATGACAGGTATCAAAATTCCTAAAGTTCATTTCTAATCGAATGATAGCAAATTTCAACTTTACCATTCAAGCCCAAACCCAACCCTGTGCCTGGGTTTTCTGCTTTTATAGCAGAAGCAGCTACTTAGTGCTTAAGATAATACTCATCTCCTAGCTCTCTTTCCAGTCATCCTCCAGAGAGTGGACACCTCTTTCTGATTAAGGCAACCTTTCATCACAATTGTCCTGAGCACCAATTCAGACTGCACTACAGTTTAAGCCCTTAGAATAATCTTTATGTAATGCTTCCCAGAAGTGGTTAATTCGACTGATCCACTGCAGGAAGCTGCTTCAAGGCTCCTCATTCAGAAGTCCCTGCGTTTGAAAATCCAGATGTGAACCGTTCCAAGTGTCCCTTAGAGCAGGGAACAGAAGAAAATGCTGCTTTCGCAGTTCCTGTGCCCAGGAGTGAGAAGGTTCTAGTCCTCATGCAATAGGCTTATTCTTGAACATTTTTAACATTTTTCTATCCTCTTATGTTTAGATAATCATGTGTTTATTTTTATATTTCTATGGTACAAAAAAAATAATGGGATGATGCTTCATGGTTAAGTATAGAGTAATTGTAATCAAGCTCCCAAGCTGTGACATGGATAAAATAACTCCTGACTCTTGTGGTTTTCTATATATAAACCATTTGAATTTAATTCTGATCTATTATTTGATAATAAGTAATGTCTGCCTCCCTTGCAAAACAAGACCTCTGAAAGAGGGAGAAGCAGCCAGTATACACATGAGGTGCCATAGTCACTGGGGCTAGTGCAGAAGATTTTCTTCTGCTACAAAAGATTGTAATATTATCATACTGGAGTAATAATTTCGCATTTAACCAAACATCTCTGCAATGGAGCCACACAGCCATTTGCTGCAGGGGCAGCAACTTCAGCTGGTGGGGGGAGCAGGGGTGGGGCAAGCACTCTGAGGAAAAAGTTGTAAATTATTGACTAATGCAGAGCTGAAGTTCTGTGGGGAATGAGAACAGGTGACACAGGGTCCACCCCGAAAGCCAGTCTGAGGTGACAAACAACCCTGCAATGTCCTGTGGAGGAAAGGGAAAAGCCACATCCCTGCTCTTACTCACCATTTGAATCCCAGAGGAATTCCAATGCTACCTAGCAGTCCACCTTAATCAAAAGCAAAAAGACAAATACTAATTGTAAAAATCTGGTCAAATTCCTCACCCAAAGACTGATTACTTGAGATCTGTGCAGAAAAGGGTAAATTTAACCTTTTATTTAAGTCGTAGCAGCTAGATAAATTACAGAAGCCCACATGAAATTGACTTTCAACCACCACTTTCTGATAACAGAGTTTCTCACCTTTTCTTTTATCAGATCTGTCTCAAAATTTCCTGCAGCAAGATTTCCCTATATTTAGAAACCAATCAGTGCCAGCAGCTGCAAGAATTGCCCTCCAAGCAATCAAGGGTGGGAAATATATAAGTCAAAAATCCAGTGAGGCAGAAATGTCTGATCAGACTTGAAAGGAAGCTCTCAGGAATCTACATTCATCTAGAAATTGAGAGGCAAAACCTTGACTCCTTCAAAGCATGGCATTTTCAGGCACAGTTCTGAGGTTGGGAGTTTTCAGGCTAAATTTCAGAAAGACAGGACTGTCAAAAACTGCTAATCAGATTAAAAAAAAAAAGTACATGATCACTTTGATTGAAGTGAAGAAACTCCAAACACTTTGTATTTTGAAGACTCCAGAACCCAAATTTTACCATGCACATGATGCAGAAAGGAATGCTACTGAAAGAAGATGAAGCAATTTTTTATCCAGCATGATTATATAATCACATGTTCTTCCTCAGACTGAAACAGGGTACAACAGGAAATATTTCTCTCAAAACAGAAGGTATGGTATTGCCACAGGAGTTCAGAATTACCTGATTTGTCTTAGGCAAAACTATTGGATTTCAGAATTACACTCAGGCCAGAGGAAGGGTAAGACGTAATAAGCAGGGTACATCACAGCAGTCAAGTTAAAAGACTGAGTACACGCTATGGACACTTCCTTATCAGTACAAAGGCACATATTTATCTTGGGGTTTTTTTCAGTGACAGCACAATATAAACTAAGGGCACGTCTATCTCTCCTGTCTCTGTGGCACTGAGCACCTCAGCTGCATCAGGAGCAGTGTCCAACATCCAGCCCCAAACAAGGGCAGCTTGCAGCTGCACTTGCACTAAAAAAGCCCTTAAGAAGTAACACGTCTTTCTCAAGATAGATGCAATCATGTTACTGTTAAAATGTATGCTCTGATTTATAGAAATTATGATTCTCAGGGTCCTCTGGGTTAAACACAAGTATAAGTGAAGGTAAAAGACACTCTGTAATGTATTTCAGAAGAGAACTGTCTTTGAACTAGATGACTTAGAAAGTATGCTTCAAGACGAGAGGTGTTAGCAAAGATAAGAGTATGCTACAGTGCCAAAAACTCTGCTTGAAATGCCGTCTGAAAAGACTGCAGCTCTGCTAAATCAGATATTGTTAGCATTTTGCACAGATTATTTCAAGATGCGGCAAAGAGCTATTAGCTACAGCCTGTCACCTACTAATGCCTTTTTTCAAATTCTAAGACTTTTAATTTCCAATTTTTTTTTACAAAATAGTACATTACACAACCATTTTATTTGCAAACAGATTTAGTTTACAAAAACCAGGCTAATCCACTTGCCTTCTGCAAAACGTTTACTAACGTGAACCTACGCGTGCTTCTCATCCACTACCACTTAACTTCCAATCACTATTTTGACATTGGCAAACTGTATCTACATTAGAATGAAATCCAAACAGCCCTAAAAAGAACCAATCACTCACTGCTCATCCTCACTTGGAGAATAAGAAATTATAACAGTTGCTTTCTACTGATTTCATGTTACACCAAATCTAAATTTCCAAATTGCTGTTAGAAATGTATTCTCCAGTCAGAAACATCTGCTCAAAAATTAACAACAGTTTTTCAATAGAAACACCTAATGAGTCAGCTCTTCACAGCTTCTCTCATGCAAATTTCAGACTATGGATTAGAAACTTGAAATTATTGTATTTCACCATAGATTTTTTTATGCTGCAGGATGCACCAGCAAAGTCCCCTCAACAACTGGGAGTAGAGCATTAACAAAACAAAACAAAACAAACAAAAGAGAAAATACAGAAAGAAGGTACCACTTCAGTTAAGGTCATAAATGTCAGAAGACCAGAAGTATGCCAATGTGTAATCAAGTCTTAAAGAGTTTTTAATATCTCTCATAATATCACTCCTACAACATAAAAAGAGGGAAATCTTCAGCTCATAAACAGTTCTCCCTGAGTTATTGTGGACGGTTGATAAAGCTTATTTTTTGTTTAACTAAAAAAGAAAAGGAAATCATGATCATACCATCTACCTCTACACAAAAGCCTTTTCTTTTTTGCAACTGTACTGCTGTAATCATATTGCAGATCCTATTTACGTCTAACAATAAAAATATGTCCTGTTAAGACATATGATAGTGCTAAAGTAATATAGTGATAAAGTTCTTCCAACTTCAGTAACATCTTTCCATATGAAGCATAACTCTGACTTCCTCTGATTCTAGAGATAAAACCTTGAATCTTGCTCAGTAACTTCAAAAACACAGCTCAGTGTGGAACTCCATTTCTCCAGGAAGGAGCCAGAACATTCTGCGATTCTTCTTTTCTGACATGTTAATTGTTCTTCCATACACAAGGAGAACAGAAGCAGCAGCATGCCATATTTATTCAATGAAAGTTGAGCCACAGGGGTTATGGTACATTCCTTCTCCAACATCAGCCAAATTATTTCAGTGCCCAACTTTAAGAGGGTGCAATAATACTCCATCATTTGAGAATGCTGGGAGGCTTATGAATCATTTTAACAGCATGAAGGCAGATTGAGATCATCTCCCTGTTATAGGAACCTGGAGACAAGTGGCAGCACTGGTGAATCATTTTCATACGTCCTTACCCCTCACAATAACCTTAAAGACACACTACCACACTTCTCAATCTTCATTCAGCATACACAGGAACTTCCCAGGATTGAAAATGAGTTTATGTTGTGGCTGCAATGATACCCACTATTTTCTTTAGAGATATATATATATATATTTATGAGGCTCCAAATTGGGTCATTGTGTCTACCAAGCAAACCCACGCTCCCTGAAATCTGTTTTAGGGTAAAATAAAAAAGTAGATATAACAGTTGTAGTCATGAGAAAATGCATGACACACACATACTAACTTGAGCACATTTGACTCCAACACTCCAGAAAGAATAAAGAAAATACTTTTGAACATTTCTATGTAAAGTCATTACTACCAAAATTAGGTACCTACACATGCAAACTCTGCATACAAACCTTTGCATAGACGTAGATATTTCTTTAATAAAACGAGAAAGCCTTAGACACAACAGAGTGGTGAATGATGAAAAAAAGGTGATAAATAATTTAATTTTTAATGAGAAAACTCATGACCCTTGAAAAATCAATGTATTTCAATAAAAGATGCTAGCTTACATTCCTCCCAGAAACACAATCCTTTAAAGCAAGCTTTTTTATTCTTTTTTTAAACTAATTTTTATGAGAAAGAATGGATCAAACCCTCCCCTTCAAAGAAAAAAACACTCATCTAAATGTGAGGCCACTGAAATTCAGCAGCAGTTTCATCATTTCATTTGTAGAAAGTTTGGATGTTTTTAGGAAAATACCTCAATTTTATTTTCAGTTTGACTCAAAATAAAACAGCCTGGAAATACCTCGGTTTTATTTTTGGTTAGACCTAAAGTTAAACAGACTGAAAATACAGCAACAGAAGGGCTGCCAATTTCCATTAGGTAAGCAATGCTTACACTTCTCCTTCCAATGTCACAACAGGAAGTGTAACTGTGTTTCTAATTATGCCATAGAGATTTCTTGCATTAAGAAGAAAATGAAATACAATGCCTATCTCATTAAACTGCTTGGTGAAGGTAAGAAGGTCTATCCAAATGGCAGTTTAGGGAAGAGAACTATCCTCAGTTTTAAATTCTAATGTTTCCCGAGAGCATCAGCAATCAACTCTACCTTAACTTCCACCCCCTTTGGATTCACCCATGAAAGGAAGGGGGGTTGAAGAGAGAAAATGTACTTTGAACGCAGCATCTGCGTGAGCTGCGTTTTTGAGATGTCCTAGTCAGCACTGCTCTAAAAATGGTGTTCATTTTTGTTGGGCTCTGCCAAACACAGCAGCCTATGCCATGTGTGGCTGCAGATTCCAAGGACAGCTGTCCAGGGCGGGTTTGGGTAGTGGTGAAAGGCAGGCAGGGCAGGAACAGGGGCTGAGCCAAAGAGCTGCCCTCATTCTGCTCCAGCAGAGCCCAGCAAGCACCCAGAGGTGCAGAACTCACACGGCAGTGCCTGAGCCAGGACACCAACACCTCACAGACGTGAGAGTGGCAACGTAGTGTCAGGGAGTGCATTGGAGGAAAGCAAAGAAAAAGACAGTCATAAAAGATGATTGCCAATTCAGAGACTAAATCTCCAGTAACATTTTGATGCTTTGGTAGACGTTCATATTTTAAAAGTACAGAGTAATTCAGGCCATTCTGAAATCTACACTCACATGATAAAGACTTATTTTTTCATCCAAGTGAGAGATCTGCCTCAATACAGAAACTGAGGCACAAGATATCACCCAATCCAGACTACAGGATGCCACCAATATGCAATGCTGAGCAAACGCCAATGACTTTGGCCTCTCTTGCCCCTCAGACATTCCCAGGCTGTGGGTCACATGTTCCTAGACTCCATTTTATTACAGAAAACAGCAGTAATGACACTCAAAGTAATGTTGCAGCAATATTCTGTTGGCTGATAAGTGAACCAGCAAAGTGTCAGTCTCCCAACAGCCTTCAAGATTGGAAGAAATGCAACAAAAAATTCATTATTAAAAATATCCAGCAAAAGAACCTATACATTGACTGACTTCAGACTCAAGCTAAACACCAGGCAAAAGCACCCTTTGCATTCTCTCAGGATAACAGAAATGCTCTTCGGTTCCTGAGTCATGAGGTAAAAGGAGCTTCAAAAATCATGTTCAAACAACCAGAGACATTCAGAGCAACTGCCCCAGGTAAATTTTTAATGCTAGCAGGAGTCACAGTTGCCAGGCAAGAAGCGTGTCACTATGTGAGAGTGACTAGCACCAGGAGGAAGCAGGTGTGGGATTCTGTTCCTGGCCCACTTTAAAGGGATGTCAGCGTGCTCTCGGATTGTGACAGACAGTGGCATCAAAGGTTTGGCAGGATGTGCCGGAGGGCTTCTACTTGATCCTTCTTTTAAAGAAGTGCCAACAAGCTCTGCATCATGGAAGCATGCAGGCCTTACAAAATACATATCCTTATCAGAATTCTTCTCCAGTCTAGGAACAAATATAGTTGGAAGAGTTTCAGAAAAGGTAGGTTAATTTCTGGAGTGGCACGCACTGAGTAGGGCACAGAATCAAGAGGAAAACAGTCAGGTCCCCAGAGGGCCATATGGTCAATGAAGACTTTGTGCTTCCCTGGCCACAATATAACGTCTGGGTTTTGTGACTGCTGCTGAAAAACAGCAGAGCACATTATCTGTTCTGTTTTCAGAGGATAGAGCCAGAAATCTGGCACTCCAGAGTTCCTGGGAGTTGATGGCCATGCACATCCAGCACTGGAAACTGGGAAATTAATGTCTTCCTCTAAAGTACAAGAATATTTCCATAAGAAAAAATAAAAAGAAATATTACTTCAAATGCAGGACTTCATGCCATTTGTTTAGCAAGTCCCACAGTCATTTTGCAATTGTAAATGGCAGAAATACTGATGAGAAGGTGAGAGCAAATTCATTTTACATGCTGCTCAAATAGAGGAGCTATTTCATTTCACATAGTCCTCTTTACTTCCTTCTTGAAGTAAATTGGGCAAGTGCATTTGTCTCAACATGTTTTTAAATAAGTTTAGCAAGATACATGGATTGGTCATTTTGTAAAATGTAACACAAATAATGAAGATTTTGCTCGCTTAACTCACAAACCAGTTTCTAGTGATAGCAAGGGCATCAGTTTACAGATAGTTTTCAGTTTCAATGTCACCACTACTTGATTCTTGCAGCATGAGGATTTGTTAGCCTTCCCCAACAGTGATGGATCAAAAATCAGATTCTGTTGATCAGACCCTTAAAAAAATCAGCAGCTCCTACTTGATTCAGGCCTGCTACCTAGATGCCTTCTCCTTTATTTAACCATTCCCTTCATTTGACGATGCACTTGGTACCTTCTTTGTTACAGAATTTCATCTATAAGAAATCTGTAATGAGGATATATGAACATATTCTATGTCAAACTCACAAAGTAGCAGAAAGAAGACAGAAGTCAATTCTATGTTAATCAATGGTGTCAGGACATGCTACAGCAACTCAGCAATGGCAGAGGTGTTCCAAACAATGCATTCTGCTAGTCTTATTTCCATAAAGATACATGGAACCAGGAAGCATTTGAGATTGTGCTCCTTAACTTGGAGAAGACAACCTAAGGACTACTTAAAAATCAATGGACCTAATCTGAAAATACACATATAAAAGACTGAGGTTCATGTGTCCAAACATATGCATTGCTTGTGTCATGAAATGGCTCTCTACAAATGAACCCAGCCATTTCAAAGCAAAATCAAACACACAATTATAGTCACAAGATTCATTCAGTATGTCAAGAATACGGTCTTTAAACAATAGTATTGGACAATACATCAATTAATTCAGTTTATTAATAATTCGGGTATCTACTAATAAAGATTGACTATGTGGCTGGATTCATCAGCAGGTTCTGAACACTGCCCCTGGGACGTGTCACACTTGGTGACATTTAACATCTAACTGCAAAAGGCTGAGCACAATCCATTGCATCCATGCCCAGCAGAAGGTATACAGGGGAAAACAACAATCACAGGAGCAACTACCCACTAGCACACAGAGTTTGGGGAACAGAACAGCACAGACTTCTTCAGGCACAATTTCCCTTCTTCCATCCTTCCAGTCGCCTTGGACTGAGTGATTTCTGGCATTGCCCAAGACATGGATCACAGGGTTGAAATGTCAAACTAAGAACTAGAATATAATTTGCAGTGCAAAATGCACTTTTAAAAAAGTTGAGAGTTGCCTTTATACATACAAATTCTTTGATGTATATGAATTCCTTTAAACCCTGTGCTAGGGACAAGCAAATCCTGCTGTGAATACAGAATTGATATTTACAGCCTTCATTCTCTGCCTGCTTAGCTGTAGCAAGAAGGCTTAGAAAAATTAAGAAAGTATTAATGCCATGAATCAAATAAACGTCCAAAATATTTAACTTTAAGCCAAATCTACACCATCTCTTGGTGGTGAGATAGACATATCTCCTTTGTTGTAGCACATGAGGAATGAACTACTACCAACTGCAAAACAATAAAACAATACACACAAAATGAATCCCTCTCAACACCATGGCATGGAGCTTAATTCAAGCTATGTGTAACTACTGAAGAAATAATGATTTGTAATAAAGGTGTAACAACATCATGATCAGAAGGAAAAAGTTCATTTTGCTTTTACTAATTTACCTGCACTGTTTGTATTTTGGCCAGTAAAGGACTCAGATGTGGATCTCTCAATGCAAGGTTTTTCAATGGCCAGTATCAGCATCGGGAAAGGCAACACTGCCAAGAAAGTCCTTTCTCAAGTTCTCACAAAATGAATGAGCTCCATTTGATTCTTTTAACTATGACAGTAACTGCATCCATTGAAGTTGAGGCAGTATTTTTTCTCAATTTGTTTGCATTATTATTTTACCATAGAGCATCAGCCCACTGAAAATCATCGATCCATTCGTTACAACCACAATTACTGCCAGTCTTGATATCAAACTCTACTCAGTATCTGAACAACAGTTAACTGATGAACAGAGTAGCATCCTGCAGGAAGCAAGCTTAGGACCATGTTCCAGGGTTTTGTGGAACACAGGAATCTCCACCAGGTTTAAAGCACTTTCCCGAACACTCAGTTAAATTCTGGCTACATCTACACCAAAGGCCACAGTGTTTCACAGATCACTGTAATATGATAGCAAAAGATAACCGCAAATTAAAGAACCATTTATTTATTTCTCATCTCTGTGCACTTGTCAACTGAGGGTGAAAACACACCCCTGGAAATGGCAAGTTACACGATCATCAACCTGCTAAGAGCCCTGATCAAAAGCTTACAAATGTCAAAGAGATTGTTTGTCTTAAAAAAAACCCACAAGCACACACAAACACAGGAATCCAAGACAGCTTATAAATTGTTTAAAGGCTGTGCCATAAAAATTGAGGGTTTTTTTAACTGAATTGCAAGTGCCCCTTGATAGAGTGACTTGATAATTTGATAATTTGTTCAAGTCAGCTTGATTACAAGTCTGATACTTTGACATTATCTACTTAGAAGGTACTGAACTTGTATTCAAATGATTGATATTAGAGCAGCAAATCACTTGACAGACAGACCCTGACCAAAAACATAATTAAATCATTATATAGACAGGTATTGCTACAAAAACAACCCTACGAGATATCATTAGTGGTCAAAGAGATGTCAGTGCTGTGAGTCACCTAGATCACAGATGTGTATTAATCACTGAGATACAAGAGCTACCTCCCACAGCTGCAGATTGCACTCATCCTTCACATACACAGAGCAAGCACACAGACAATCAAACTTTTCATATGTAAGGAAGGAGGAGCAAAGCACAAAGACTAAACTAGCCATCAGACTGAAACAAAGTACATGAGTTAAAAAATATATACAATCAAAGACAGCTACTGACACTAAATGAGATTGTATGGAATAAACACAGGCATAACAGGTGCTGAAGAAACCCATTCCCCTCTCTCACTGTTCCACAGTCCAGCTGTAACAAGCCAAAAGTTTAAGAGGAAAAAAACAACAAAAACAAGCTCAAAACCAACAGTAACTTTATCTCAGTTTTTTCTCATCTTTTCTCTTCTGACATTATATTTCAAATGGTAAAATTTCTATCAAAAAGGGTAGTTTTAATGAGTTAACTATATTATAACTGAATTCTCTACTATATGAGACAAATTACAGCATTGTTTGATTTCTTTGAAACTTATGCACACTCATGAGGGCGATCTTTTGTTCTTTTCATATTTTTTTTTTCTTAAAGAAAATCCTTAAGAGAAGCAGACCATTAAGGACAAATGGGACTTAAGACTTTTACAGTCAGATCCTCCTGTGATGATAATCACATTAGACTTGATTCTTCTTCTTATGAAAAATCAGGCATTTCCTTTGAGGGAAACTTAATAAATGCTCCAACCACAAGGGAAAAAAGAAAAAGGGGAATAAATAAATAAAATAAAATACAGGGAGACCTTGTAATCTAGGAAAGCAGGCTTCCTTCCAGGGGTGCTGTGGATGAGGGAGCCTTTCTACCACAGAATCACTCAAAAGAAACAGACATGGCATGGATAGGATGTGGTTAAGACTCAATACTTTTTTTTTATTTACCTATTGGTACAGATACTTCCAACAGCTTAGACTTGCTCTTGGTCTGCAGGACTCTTCAGGGAGGTTCTGAAGAGGCTGTGCCTGCCTGCAGGCTACCGGATGCTGACCCAGGGCAGTCATGACCTCGGCACGGCCACATGTCTGGAATCTCTGCCAGGGACAGGAAGCCTTACAAGATCCACCCCCAAAAAAATTGTATGAGGAAACAGAGAGAATGTGCACGAAATTCCAATAAATTTTCCATTTTGCACCACTGGGGAAAATAATGCCAGCCCTCCCACGAGGTTATAGGATGTCTGTCATATAGGCTGGCAGAATTTATCTGTCTTTAGGATTTCATCAAATGTGGAGAGTCAGTCTCCAATTTAGAAGTGAGGACAGGAAGAAAGAGGAAGAAGCAAGGAAAACAGCACAGACCAAGAGCTTCATCACATCACACATGACCCAAGGACTAAAATTCTTAAATAAACGTCCCTTATCCTCTGCTCTTACATGTGCCCCTGCTATAAGGTTAAGCAGAACGAATATTACATTTTCCTAGTGACAAACTAGCAAAAGTCATGGTCTTTTCAAGTCCATGTCAAGTCTGCCTACTTAACTAACCTGCCTATGGTGTTTTTTACCATATTAAGAAAATTTCGTGGTTTGTTGGGGTTCATGTTCTGTATTTTCTTTTCTTCCTGATCTTGCAGTCTTGCAAGATGTCTATTTATTTATAGCCTGAATTTTCTCACCTCTAGTTCTAAAATTTTGTGTTCCAACAGGACATTCCATTCTAAATGTAAAAAGCAAACCAGTCTGTTTTGCCGTGCCCCTTCCGTGCACCCCTCATTATCACATGCTCCAAAAGCTAAAAACGTGACACGAAGGAGGCACACATGGGCCATCTCTGTCATTCACGTGTGGCCCATCCAGATCATTCACTTGGTGAAAAGTGCTTTGCTGAGCAGGGACTGCAGCCCTGGCAGTGCTGCTGTGAGCGATGACCTCAGATATGATAAATGCTGCTGTCCTTTACTGTGCCTGTCACAGATTAATTCACTTGATCTGATCTGATGGTTCCACAGGGTGCTAACAGGAGCTAAGTGCCACTGGCAATAGGAAGCGATTGGTTCAGGAGATGTCATTATCTCTGAAAAAATGAATTGATAAAAGAAAATCATTTCAGACCAAGAGATGATGCAAGCAACTGATATATCACCGTAATTTTTTCCTCATTCATGTAATTCCCAATACTGTGCATATTTGAGCATGTGCTTCCTCACTTGACTTGGTTCACTTTCTTTAGAACATCCTCTTTTTCTATTGCAAGAGGATTTCTATTAAAGTTCACATATGATACCTTGTTTTCCAGTTGCACTCAGTTAAAGGGCTCAGTTAAAGAAGCAATAGAAAGCCCACGTCCTCTTGCACATAAATTTCTATATGAAACTCCTCAAAAATAGTAAGACTTTTGTAGTCCAAATTATTAAGTTCTGTGACACAAAAGATCTTGAGTAACTTTGCCACCAGAGCATATTTTCATGATTTTCAAATAATTTTTCAATATACTACAGATACATACTACTTCCTTAGTATTTGTTCTACTATCAACATAAGATTGGAGCCTAACTACTTTATTTTAGCATTCTCTGCCTTCTTAATGGCCACTATTATAAACGAGAGTGATCTGTATCACAGTGATGTTTCTTAATTACATCAAGCCATAGTGGAGCACCCTATAAAAACCACTCAAAATCCTCATTTTTCCAAAGCAATAGTTACAAAAAAAATGTAGCATGATAGTATATGTTAAATAAATGTTAAATATTCTATCTTAGAAAAACACAGTTTAGCTTTGGTTAATTTTAGAAACACACAAAACTTCAGTTTCAAGCAATTGGAATTCACATTGAGGTCAAAAAAAATTCTAACCACATGGGACAGAAGATCATCCTAATTAGGATTGCTGTTCCTTTTCTTTTTGCTGTCTATGCACAAATTCTGATGTAGCACAGGCTCTTTAGTCCTAAAGTTATGCAATTGAGTACTTATTTTTTTAATAATAATAATTCAAATTATATTTGATTTTAACTCAAATATTGCTTTAAATTATTTTCATTAAGAAATCCAGAAAACAACAACTTGGTACAATAGATTAATTTTGTGAATATTTTTAGAATGCATCTTCAATAGCTGTTAATAATTAACGTGATCAATAAAGGGTTCTTAGTTACCCAAGCACAATGATTATCACAATTATTACAAGCCATAAACTTATTTCCCTATACTTAGGGGCTAATGCACATAGTCTGGTCCTTCAGTGAAATGTTTCTGATCTTTTCCCTTAGAATTGTGGGAATAAACTATATCTTTAACTACCCTGGAGAGTAGGTTACCAAATTACAAGCATATATTAGACAACAGCAAAAAGCAGTTACTTTTGCCTTCCTTTCTCTGGTATTCTGAGAGTTCCCCAATATTAATATAAGCAAAAGCAAATAAACTGTGAATTCAGGTTATCATTGTTTTTATGCTCTCTTTTACATACACAGTTCTGTGCAAGAACTTACCTAGAAGTGGAAATTACACACTAACATTTTTAGAAGTGTTAAATCTACTAATTAGTTGCAAATCCCATGTATCTGATATGAGAAAAAAACCAAAACAACAAAAAAAAAACCCACACACACACAAAAATCAGAACCCAGATGCTTAAACTCACCAAGAAGTTTAGGAATGACACAATGCTTTTATAGAGCTCATTTAAAATAATTAGGATGTAATAACTGTGTAGGGCACATGCAGGCTCTCTGCAAACACAGGATAATGCCATGTTTTCCTAGTTTCAGTAATTTCCCTCATTTTCTTCCAATGTAAATGCTGGACATAATGCCTACAGTCTAAAAAATGACTAGAAAATTGTACCTTTAATCGTCTCCTATTGTTTCTCAGTCATTCCATATTGCATTTGTTTATCAAAGCCACTCACACCACCCTCACCATTCTTCCATCTCGTTTCTGCCTCATTAGAGGATATTTAATGATATCAACTATCAATTTCCTTGTCAGGTTTAAATTAGGATAGTTATTACCTGATCAATCAATTACTCATTCACATCAATAAGTATTTCACATCTCTCCTGCTTTCAAGACTTCAAACTACCTTCCCTTCTATTACACAGGGCATATGTTAATCCACTGCTTCCCTTTACTACGACAATATTTCAGATACAAAACATCTTGGCTTGGTGGAGCATCTGTCATTTGCAGCCATGAACTTAATTTTCCATACTAGAAGGAATTTTATTTTGAGTTGGAAATATTTCTTTTTAAACTAGGCATGCAAACTGAGATGTTGCACCTAAACACGGCATCAATTGGACTCTACCTACACAAACCAAACATCTTTAAAAGAAATGGACCAAAACTGTAGGGATCAGAACAGCAACCATTTATATTTTATATATTTATATTATAATTTATATTTTTTGGTAAATTACAATAGTAAAATATTTAAAAGACACAAGTCTTGCTCAGTTGAACAAATTTCTTCCTCGAGGACTTAACTACAGGCTTGCACCGTACTGCTTCTACAGTCTCACATTTAAAAGAACACAACATGCAACACCTCAGGACATAAGGTCAATTAAACTCCTTGAGATCAAATTTATTTTTAAAAAATAAATGTGCTCATGTACCAATCAGTCCATAATAATCTCATACTAATAGAAAACTCATAGAGTAAGCAACCTCATGTGAGCTAATTTCCATTTCTTTATATTTAAGTTCATCTCTTCTGCTAATCCATTTATATTCTGGTTGTTTAATTTTTCTTGTAAGCTCAGTGCCTTAATTTGAAGGCTGTGCTTTGGTCTTTCTGCAATTATACTCATATTGTTGAAAATTGCATGAAGATAACTGGTCTTTTTTCCAGGTGATACATTAACTCCTAGATGAAGGCTTGCATATCACTCCATTCAAAAAAGCATTCATAATGCTTGCTTCAATAATTTATCAAAATACGTGTTTGCACAAAGCTATTTCACTCTGATAAATTGTACACATTGCTTTCTGAATCCTCCTTAGACAGTTGCTTTTGTTCAACTTATCAATACAGCAATTCTCATTTAGAGGTTAATTTAAAATTATACTTCTTTTAATGTCAATGTTTCTTCCTATATTTTGTTTCTCTGCAAAACTAATTAAATGAACATTTATTGTGACTTTCTTTTCCAAATGATTCATCTTTCTAAGTTATGGATTAAGACTGCAGTTACCCTTCCCAAGAAATGAATCCTCCCAGCTTTATCAAAAATCAAATGATTTTCACAAATATTATACATTTTCTCAACTTTTAAGCAACCATTTTTCATAAAGGATCTTGATGCAAAAACAAACCAAATTGTCTCAAAATTTTAGTTCTATAATTCTTTCTTCGACACACACTGTAGGGTTTATATTTAGAAAATTATCACGTAGTTTTACTCCAGTGTAACCAGAGCCCCCTTGACTGGCAGAGAAAGATTGAAAATGGAACTGTCTCAGCTGTTGTAGTGGGTTGGAACATAGTTGATGGACAGTCTTTTGGGCCAATTGCTTCTCACGATCTCGGGTATTTGAGGACAGCAGAAGGGTGGGAAGCTCCTTTTCGTTTCCAGCTCTCCTGCGGGGAGAGGGGGGGAATGGGCCCCGGGCTGTGTCTCTTGGAGCGGGCCCGGCCTTCCCCATTCTCCTGGCCCCAGGGCATGCCCCCATCCCGGGTCACTGCAGGAGAACTGCCTCAGAACCATGGCAGCTAAGAAACAAACATAAGCTGCTGCGCAGCCGAGACCACCCGGCACAGTTTTTTGAAGGCTGGAGGGCTTCCCCCTCCCCCTTCCTCACGCGATCCCACATAGATCCGGCAGGAGCCAATGGAGCTTTCTGCAACCAACCAGCCTGAGTCGAGCTGAGGAGGACATCATGCAGCTAGCAGCATAAAGAGAAAGAGGCTTTTTTCTCCAACATAAAGCCCGAAGAAAATCATGGCAACTTCAAGGTCAGAGAGAAAGAAAAAGTAAGTCATGTGAGACAGAGCTGAAGATGGCGGCAGGAAAAGAGAGTGTGGAGCATGTCCAGCACGAAGCTTAAAAATGCTTTCTCCAGGGAGTGGTAAAAACTTTTAATATCACAAACTGTCCTTTTCTCTTTAATCCAATAAAAAGACACAGGGGGGATGAGAATTCTGCGTGCAGCCTGCGGAAGAAGAAAAGTGGCCACGCCAGGTCACTAAGGAGCTGTAAGACACTTTTAAAAGAGATTTTGTGAAGAAGAGAGCCATTGCTTTTTCAGGCTGGAATTTGCTTATCCTTAAAAAAAGAAACATCCCGTGTGTGGCCCTACGATGGCAGCATGGGAAGACTGCAAGATTCATGGGAGAGATATTTTTCACAGCAGCAGATTTCCGGGCAGGTCTGTTGCTAGTGTGGAAACCACGTGAAGAACAGAGAAAAAACCTCTTTCCCCCTAAATATTGGGGAGATTTTTTTTTTTAAGAACTGTAAAACTGACCAATGCTATGTTTTGTTATCCTTTGTGCAGGCTGGATAAATGAGAGGGCGTGCTGAAAGAGAGGGGAGTTTAGCTTTAATTTCTTATGATTTCTTTTTACTTTTAATTCTGCTAGTAATAAAACATTCTTTATACTGTAATTGCTCAAACATGTACCTGTTTTGCCTCGCAAATTTCCAGTTTTCCTCAATATAATCCTATTTCCCCTTATAAAATAACAGATTTTGTGGGAGCATGGCGCTTAGCCAGTTCAAACCACGACAGTTGTGGTGTCTATAATTTCTGGTTTTGGTAACTCTTTCTAAATCAACTCTGACAATTAATGCTGAGAAACAAGGGATGTCAGGGGAATTATGCTGTGAGGCACTGCTCCCTGGGCCCACTTCCTACTCAGTTGCAGTCACCCAGAAGGGAAATTAAAAAACAGCCATTTGAAAACATAGCCATGTAAGTACACCAAAGCACTTCAAAAAAAAAAAAAAAAACACACCAAAAAAAACCACCACCAACAAATCGGCAGCAACTGAAGCATGGCACACACACTACAGAAAGAGAGAAATTCCACAGGTGTGTGTTATCACTGTGCCAGTTTGATGGCATATCATTCCTGTATCCACAATGGATAGTGGAAGCTTATTCAGACAGAGCAAACTGAGGCACTAAGCTTCATCACTTCAAGGACCACTGGTCCCTGACCACTTTTGTGACAAAAAAATGTCACAAAGGAAAGATGAAAATTTCAAGAGCACACCAAAAACTACAGTTTAAGGCACTCTCCATGTTATGCAATAATTTGCTCACTACTGAGAAGCAAACACAGGCTTGTACCACAAATGCAGCTCGTCTGTGTCAACAGTTCATGGCTGAAGAAGCTGCAAAGCCACCACAGTGAAAAGTCCAGATTAGAAGAGCTGGCTACCAGCTTAAGGGAAGAGGCTGTATCATAAAGCACAGAGGAACTGCACTGAAAACTGAAACTGACAGAAATCACTTTGGTCTGTCAGATAATAAAAAATGCACTAAAACCCCAACAGAAATAGGTACAGAGTACCTTTGAATGCCAAAATCCTTGCAGGATCCTATACAAGTCTTTGAGGACAGCTCTTCAGTAAGTTACCTGCAGAGTTTTATACAAGTCCATCTAGAAATGTTATTATTCTTATAGTAATATAAGCAAAATTAGTAATTTACTGATTTTTAATGGCAAATAAGATCCTGGTTCACTTTGCAACCAAGATTTATAAGTCAACTTATCCTCCTGTTAGCGAGAGGTGACATGAAGAGGTTTGGGGTTGGTAATGATGGATGACGAGAGCAGGTGACACGATGCAGGGGCCCAAGGCTAAACACCACCATCTACTCATTGCTTTTCTGTGCTCTGCAGCAACAATGCTCAGGGCCAGCAACTCTTAATACTGCTCTTCATGCAGTTGTTATCAGTGATCAACAGATGATATCGCTGGGTATCACTGAGAAATAGGCTGGTTCATTTCCTTCAAAGAACGTAACCTAAGTGTAAGGAACTGCTGCAACAGGGAATCAACTGACACTCGAGGCCTTGGGACAGCACATGAACACAGAATGACACCAGACCAAAAAAAAATAAAGAATAAAAATATTGGTTGATATCAATTTAGCCAGCTGCTATGAAACACTAACACAGTGTGTATAGAGCTGCCTTAATATTCATCATTTCAGGATTTTAGAAATGCATTTTAAAAATTTATGCAGGACATTTTATTCCTGAAGTGAATCCATTTTTCTGTCTGTAATACCACCTTATGAATAAACCCAAATGAACAGGCACATTTCCTTTCTCTTTATAAAACAACTAGAATGCTTAAATACAATGTTAACCTGGAGAAAATTCCAGCATTTTCTATACACTTTGAACATTGGGATTGAAATAGCAGTCATTTTTTCCTTCCAATTATTACACTTCCTTAGAACCAATTAAACTCAAATATTGTTTATCTCTAATCGATTTCAATATAATGGGAAAGAATTTGATACTTTATTTCTTCATCCAAGGGCAAATACACAACACAGTCTGCAAGAGACTACCTCAGAGACGGGATATAAAATTATCTACAGTTACACTACAACCTCACCAAATTTTATCAGGCCCATACACATTTTCATTTAATTTTCCCCACTATTTATATTATTTTTTCATGAAGACTCAACATAGTCATTTCAAGTGAGATATTGCTAGAAAATTTAGCAAAAAGCAAGATGTGCAAACTACAAAAAACCCTACAAAACCCAAGCACTATATATATCTTTAAACCCGCTGTGATGAAACCATGTATTGCTAATTTCTCAACAAAAGCTATTAATTCTGTGAGCAATGAAAGTGATGAAATTCAGTTGCTGATCAGATATATAAGGTGTTTGTCTGTGTTTGATTGATTGACATTGGTGCCCTCCCAGCTACAATCACCAATGGATACTTTTCTAGAGCTGAGACATTTTGAAATCTGTTCTCTCTTCTGAGACGTCCCCATAATACAAGCATTGAAAATTCTCTGCCATCTTACAGGAAATTATCTTTGAGATCTCTTTGCCCTTAATCAAAGTCAGCAGACATGGTGAAAATGTTCAAGATCCCAAAATGACAGAGATGTAGAAAACACCAATTCATAAAACTTCTTATCTCATACACAGAAGCTAAAAATGCCTCAAGACCAAATTTTCAGTCATAATCTCTTCTAGTACCCCTGTCTTCAAAACAATGTTATTCAGGTTATTTAGACTGTAAAATATGTTTGGGGGAAGTTTAATTGTAATGTAATCGCTGGAGCACTAACAAGATGAAGCAAAAAGAATGGATTGATGTTCAATAGCTACATTTAAAAAATAATGACTTCTTTTTTTAATTGGTATTTCATTAATTGTGCTGTATAAAATTATGTAATAAATATTAAATGATGCATAATTCAAAAACATAATTTAAAGCTCTATTACATAGTTTCTTCTACAACAGCTATTAATTTTCAGACAGCTACCATAAAGATTTACTGCCTTAAATCACACGAGGAAAGAGTGAGCAATCCTGATTTACATTAAAATAGAGGAAAATGCAACAGCTCTGACATTTACCCAAGTACCCAAGTTATCCTCAGGTACTTGGGCTCATCTCTCATTTCAGTGATTAAGTTGTTCAAAGAAAAACAGCTCCTATATGTCACATTTAGATTAGTTTGCTGCTTGCCCAGTGAGCTTTCTGTCACATCTTCCTGATGTCCCATGCTCAGGTGTATTTTTTAATGTATTATTATTGTGTTAGCTCAGAAACATGGCAGCTGAAGGGGCAGGAGAAATAATACCTTCCAAATTAATATAAAAATATCTCAACAAATACTACATTATTTCATTCAGGCAGTCACACTCCATTCAAATAAAGCTACCAACAGAAGCATCCTGGATGGAAGGAGAAAGGAAGGAGGCAAGCACTTCCTGGAACACTACACAACATCCAAGTAATATCAGTGGTCCAATTCAGCCATTTCTATACAAACATGCATTGTAGAGTTATGGAGCTGCTAATTCACTGAACGTGAAATAACATTTTAAAAGTAATTTCTATTTTGTTACAAATAAGACTTAACACATTTCTATCTATGTTTTTCCTGACACAACTGGAAAAATATATGTACAGACGGTGAAGGAGCCAGACCTGTGATGTCTTTTCCAACTGTAGCACTGTGTATTTTTGTTTCCATGAAATGCAAAAGCTTAGCAATAAATTTCTGTTTAGCCAAATACATTTCTTTTTAACAGAACTCAAGTTTCCTTTAAATCTATAACCAACTCCATACATATATGTGTTTCTATATATGAAATGAAAATATTTTAAATTTGAGATCAATAAAAATTGTCATTGAGAAACAAAAATGTATGGTATTGTCTAACAGAATTACAATAATGTAAAACTCTTAATAATTAGACACTGAAGAGCTATTCCCCAGCTTAGACATTCCCCCTTCCCATCCTGCAAAGTCTTACTCAGACCAGAATCTGGTTTGGCTCTGTCACAGTTAGGGAAAGGCTCAGCTGAAGCCCTAAGGATCACGTATGGGTACAGGTAACGCAACCTGCATCAACGACAACGCATGAAAATCTGACCAAGGGCTGACATTGGCATCCATCAGCCAAACAGTTCCAGACTTGGCTTTGGGGCAGCCAGAAATTCACAGGAACTGCTCCCCACAGGGAAGCTAAACACACCCAAGGCATGGCAAGAGTGGCAGAATCCCCGACTCAAAGGCGTTATTTGAAATGCAGAGTTCAGGAGAGCAGGGAGCCCTCACACCCCACACCCCACACCCCGCGTGTGTGCCGTGCATCACTTCACCTAAACCAACAACAGCTTCAGCTGTCCTATTAAATATCTGCCTTCAAATTAAATGTATTTTATCCATATGTAATAAAAAAAGGTTGATATACAGTGTCTGACAAAAAAAAAAAAAGACACCACACACTATTTACAGATTCTGATAGACGGCAAATCAAAATAACTCAAGCAACAAAATGCACTTTGTGGAAGTGGCTTATTTCACTGTGTAGGCTAAAAGTATTTTGAGGAAGGATTACATTTTTTTGGCAATTTATTTTATTGACAAAGCATATTTCATCAGATATTGCTTCGGATTTTGTAGACAAATGCATGTTGTCAAATTTCCTGTTTCCTTTGGTGGATGAAAAGGATTTTTCCACAGATTCTGCACCTCTCTAGAGAGCAGAATGAATTCCACACAACAGTAGGTTCTGTAAAGGTGTGTGTATTACAAGTTTATTTAAAATACTAAGATTGTTAAGAGTATACCTGGAATATAAAGTGAAAAGTGGTCTTTAGTGTTGATATCTGGGTGATTGTGATCTGTCACAGTAATTAATAATCATTACAGTAAGATTAAAAATTAATTAAACCAGTGTGTAAGTAATTTGGGGTTCTGTGATTCTAATGGATGAAATATTTTTACTGAAAATTTATCCTCAGCTTAGAGTAACTATGAAGCCTTAGAATGGTTGTTGCCAAACATTTGAAGACAATTACTCGTCAGTGCTTTCTTTCTGATATATTTTCTTTCAGTCCAGGAGAACAGTGTCACTACGCTCTATACAGTGTCACAGACAAAGGGCCTGTTCTAACTTTGTGACAGAACCAGCCTAAGGCAATTAATTCAGATTGTTTGTTAAAATCAGACTATGAATGAACAAACTAACCAAAACAATCCTCTCCCGGCCCCCAACAAACCACACACAAACCACAGATGAAACAGTCCTGTCAAGAATATTGATTCAACAAATTACTTTCACGTATTTTTCATGCAGAAAAAGAACCCCAACAGATATTATGAATATTCAGTCCAGTTAGAGTGCATATTTAACCCCATATTCTCACATATAATTCAAAATACTAATTTTACATGTATATTTTCTCTTCTTTGTTACCAACTGTAGTCATTTCAAGTTAAATCAGAATTTGACTTGAAACAAAAAAATCATGTCCATTCTCATTTGCATTAAACTGAGTGGCATTAATTATTTCAATATCAAAGTAGTATTCTTCATGACAAGCCTGTCTTTAAAAATAACTTGTGGACAGACATCATGACGAGCTGCAGAATTATCAGCTATTTTACCTTAAAGGGTAATTTACCAGGAAGCTTAAAAAGGCCCCATTTGCTACAGGAGCATTTGAAGAGCTGTGTCCATTAAACTGTGTAGGCATTCAGAGCACTTTCTTTTTTAGTCAGTGTTATTTTTTTAGTCCACTCGATTGATAAAAGAATTAGTCATTTTCTTCTAAATTCTCTCTTAAGCAAGTAAGCAAATCTATGGACAGTAACAGACAGCTTGCATATGAAACAAACATACAGAGAGGACAAAAGAAAAATCAGCAGTTTCCTCTAAAATACCCTGTAGGAATCATCCACGTTTATTCAAAAAGAGCACCAATACATAAGCAGTGATTTTCCAAAATCCAGGAAACACCAAGACAGCTGGTGCCAAGGGAAATATTTGAAATGGCTCGATGGTCAGCAGAGGAGACACCAGGTAAGTGAAGTCTCTGCTCTTTTCACAAACCAACTTACTCTTTTTCCACTTTGCAGTCACCAGCTTTCAGGCACTCCTGCAGAACAGGGCATCTTGAAAAGAGCCACACTCATGACCATTATTTCTCCAGGTGACAAAAGGTTTCCTCACTGCTTTATTTGCAGCTATCACGGAAGAATTTGCACCATCTCCTGCTTCCCAGAAAAGGCCTCCTACTCCAAGAATTCAACTAGGAGAGAGTCAGCAGTAACCCAATGAACCAAAGCCTGGATGAAATGCATGACTAAAGAGTTCATATACCTCTTTTAATTACATTTACAGAAGATGACACTGGCAGTAAGATTTCATTTAACTACTCTTATTTTATAGTGTCAATATTTGTTTCACCTACAATAAATGGAGTAAACACAACAATGAGTAGGAATAACATTTAACTCACTTTAATAACTCACTTTAGCAGCCAGCAGCAAGCAAGGACTCTGCCTACAGAGAAGCAGACACTCACTGCAGGCTGCCTCCCTTCCTACACACCAGACACCAAGGTTTTGTTCTTTTCTAAGACTCCTGCCTGCATCAAAAATACCTGCCATTTTTGGAACAGTGTCCCTGGCCACAGCTGATGAAAGCCTTGCCTTCTGAGGTCCTCCCACAAGATACCTTTACTCCTCACCCATATACAGAAATTACACTGGGGTGAACAGGTAACAGTGACCATCATCGCTGAAAAATCATCCTCTCCCCTTCCAGCCCTGCCCAAGTCATGCTTCCTCACCTTCCTTCAGCACTCTCATCCCCAAGGAGCTGGGATAACCAGCCCCACCTCCAGCATACAACAGATACAAAGATTCTGCACTAACTGAGAATCAGGGACAGTTCGTATTTGTATTTTTGATCACTCTGCACAACTAACTGGAACACAGATAGTTCCACTACTGCTTTAGCGAAACCTAAAGGGGAGTGTGGCCTGCTACCTAGAACTCCCAGGGAAACAGCATTTGGGCAGCCTGCCCATCTGTCTGATGTGCTGGCCAGGTAAAAGGATTACAGCCAGGGTTACTGCTCACTGCTCCTCCCAGCTCATCAGTTCTGCCATGGAGGAAGTTCTCAGTGTTCTTGGCCCTCATCCATGCTCCAGATGGTTCTTTGGTAAAGCTTCTCAAAACCATTTTTGCCACCGACACGTGTCAAAAGGAGTCTCAGTCAGAATTATTATTTTCAGGGTTGGAGGGAGACAAAAAAGGAAAGCATCAGGAAGAGTACAAATGTGATTAAAGGTTGTGGCATAACACTAATCCTCTTCACCATTTCCTTCTCTGAGTTTTGCAGGTAAATTCACGTCAAAGGCTTTGTTTTCCTGTTCCTGCTGTGCACATGCATGCTGCAGGAGAATGTGCTTGTAAAAGACCAGCCAGTTTATCTAGTTTAGCTCCAGTTGAGATCAAGGCTTCCCAATTTCACCCATCTGAACAACTGTTTTTTCCACTCAACACTGCTACTAAATCTCCAGGTGATGAACTAAATAGATTAACACTATCAAGAATGAAGGTTCATTTTTTGCACTGCTTTTCAAGCACGTATGTGGGTCCATGCACGTGCAGTTACCCTAAATGACAACCACTCAAGGACTATGGGAGCAGCAAAGGTCCTTTCCTCTCCCAGTGGCAGAGGTAACTCTGTTTCTCTTGGCTTACAGAGACCAGTCCATATCCTGCTCCAGCAGTCCCAACTCATTCCTTTCTGCATCTCACCTACATGTGCCAATTTCTTGTGAATTAGGAATGCACTCCTGGCCATACAGTAGAAGATTATGGATCAGTAAACCCTTTTGAAACAAAATAGCTTTAAAGTTTGCAATCAAAATCCAGAGAAAAATATCCAGTAATATGAAAAAAGAGCATCACTGTAAAACAAAGTCCATGTTTAGAATTAATTATACCATTCCATACTGTAATTTGACATACAAAAATATATATTTGTAAGGCCATGCATATTTAGTTCCTTGTCTTCAAGGCAACCTCTTCACCAAACTGCTTTGAAGTCATAAATGAATAAAACATTAGGTGCACACTGATATTGTGTATCTCCTCAACAAACCAGAAATAGTTAAGCTCACTCTTGTCTTTATCACACAACAACTGCACTGTAAGAGCAGATAGATTATAGCTCACCTAACTAGCACAGGTTAACTAGATAGCTACATTTCAATTAAAGAAAAAAGCCAATTGTTTCATGTCTTATTATCATCCTAAAACATCTTGGCAACAATTAATAGCTACCCAATTCATAGAAATCGCTTTCATTATTTTTGAAGCAGCTCCTTTCTTTGAATGTAATGACTAAGAGAAAAGAAACACCTGTTTCTGTTGCTAAGGAGATTGACAAAAAAAAAGAGATAAGACAAATATATAGGATATTCTTTTAAAAAGAAAAATTCTTTCCACTTGGGTTCAACTACATGCTTTACTCCCAGCAGCACAGCCCACTATCACATAACAAAACACCAATGTGTTTCTCTTTTTGCATTGTGACTGCTTGACGGCCAGATATTCTGCATATCTATTCAGGGACAACACCGCACAACAAATGAAGATGCCTAGATACATTCACCAGCATCTCTGTGTCTCGAGTAGCTGCAGATGCTCATCCTCAAAAGTGGGTATCTGCATAATAAGCTAGATTTCTGCTAAAGTGAGGGAAACTTCAACTGTCCGTGAAATGTCCCACATGACAGTTATGAAAAAGCTTATATTAAAAAATAAGAAGATGCAGTCTTGTATAGCAAAAGAAAAAAACTATATGTCTACCAGTAGGCAGATTGTTTTAATGCACATGTTCACAGGACTGTAATTAACCCGGTGTTGTACAAGCACAGAGCAGACTGCCAGGGGGTTTAAAAAGCTGGGTCACTAAGGATCTGCATGAAGCAAACCTGCTTCTGCTGTACATGCTCAAAAAGGTAAGGTTAGACCCATCTGCCAATAAAATAGGCAGGCAGAGGCAAGGTAAAATCAAATAAAAATCCAGTGATATTGAGTTTATAATTTTAAATTAATCTGATGAAACTCATACTTAGGTATATTTTGGTTTTCTATAGTAGATCATGTAAGACAATAGTAATCGTCTTGTTTTCCATTTCAGGTCACTGTAAAAGTGCCAACACTGTGAGACATATTTATGTAAATATGAACTTGTAAAAGGCGCAGTGACACTGAGGATAAATAATAGCTTGAAGACAACTAGCAAACCACAACCTTCCCTGCACACGGCTTCAAGTTTAGAAGCAGAATAAGAGTGTAGAACACAAAATATTTGTGTTATGGCTCATCATGGCTCACAGACCTCAGGCACAGAGCTACAGTGCAGCACAGCCCTGTCACTCTCCATGGTCCTATTGACACGTTCCTCTGCTGCATCATTGGAGCCCTCCCTATTATGCAAAATGGATTTATTCCTGCAAGTGTCCTGATCACTCCATGTCTCCCTTCCTTCAGTCAATACCAGGATGACACCCGAGCCTTTCTTCAGGCTCCCCGTACAACAACAGCTGGGAACACTGAACATTTTGATTCTCACTGTGAAGGCAGTTTAGTTTTTATCTGCTTCTTCTGTTTTCTGTCTATCACACCTGATTTTTGAAGATCCTATCCAAGCAGATACAGGTTGCTGACTAGAAGTTAACTTGTGATTTAATTTCAGACTGATTCACAGTCTGACTGCATTTTACAACTTTATTTTTTATTTGTACCTGCTACTTCTAGAAACACAAACAGTAAAATAAAAAGCAAAGGAAAAACCTCAAAGAAAACATCTATTTATCAATATTTCCTTCTCTTAAAGATTTCTTTTTTTCTTTTTCCCTAAATACACAAAAGTAAGCTGTTCATGAAGGCAAAGGCACCAGCCTGGACTGGAATGAATGGAACTGAAATGCAGCTTTAGCCACTCATTTTTCATATGTGTGCTCTATTCCACCAAAAGGCATTTATCAGATACCTACACAGTCACACTACCTCAAACTCCAGTCATAAAGTAATTACAGACAGAGCGTTTCTTCCAGGACAGATGCTGACTGAGAACCTTCCCCTTTTCACAAGGTAGCTCTGAAATAGTTCAGCCCAGGATTCATCATCAAACAGAAGGGCTACATCAATCTCAAACACACAGAACTTC